>JAPVRG010227770.1:0-12954 GCA_029783565.1 Rhagoletis cerasi | reverse complement strand
GTAAAATATAAATAAATTTAAGTAACAGATACATAAAAAACCTAAACCATAAGCATTTCAATTGCATCGTCCGCGTCTTTGCTATCCATCTTTACGCTATCACGACAAAATCACTTATGAGCCGCTCACCGTTTGTAGCAAACGACAGCGAGCATGTTGGCGCATATGTTCGTCGTGGGTAGCTAGTTTTAGCACCCAATTTCCAGTGCCTCAAACGAACCACCGACTTGTTGTACGACTTAATGGAATGTTAATTTATTTCAAAAAAAGTCACGATTTACTTTGCAACCCTGCTGCCGCATATCAGCTGTTCTGGGCAAATCGATACTACTTTTGTATCGATATACAAAACTAGTGTTGCCGCTCTCCCTGAATTCTACATAAACTAGTAGATTTTATTTTAAATTTTAATATTTGGTAGAATTGTAGATTTTATTTGATTTTGCTAGATTTTTCAAGAGTTTATTAGATTTATTTTTCTAAAAAATTACATAGATTAGGAAAAATCGGACCCGACTGAACACAACAGCTGTCATATGTTTATTTTAGAGGAAGCAACTGGCATGTGTCTTTTTCAGATAACAAATCAATGAAAGTGAGTAGGCAATACGACATAATTTTGCCGTTCATGTGCGCGGAATAAATTTTGTTCCCCTTTCGTTGTCAAAGTTTTCAATTGTTAAGGCTTACATGGGTTCTAACATCTGAAAGTAGTTTTTGTGAAAATTGTAGAGGGTATTGAATATAAGCCCTCAAGCGTTCACAATTTACAAATAATTGTCAATATGCACACAACTGATACTTATTAAAGGTAAAATAACAAATCTCAAACGGTAAAAAAATTAATTTGAATGAAAGAAACGTTGAGAGATTTTTGGTAGAATTTTTTGGTTTGGTAGAAAATATTTTTTTGTCGCGGTAACACTGTACACAACATTTGCATTTTGCAGTGATTTGACAATTCAATTAAAAACAACCAGGAAAATAAACAAATTTGGGTGAGGTTTCGGCCAGTTGGTGTTACGGATTGCAATTTACCAACTAAAATTAAATAAAAATTTGAGAAAAGTACATAAATTGAATAGAACATACTTGCAGGAATAACCTGGCGTTATGTGGACTATTGATTTAAATCCCAAAAAAAAACAGGACCAGTGAATTGGGAAGCACAACAGTAATGAAAATATAAAGTGAAGAGTGACCTTCTGCAAATACGTGCTTGTGGAACAAGAATTTTTCCAGAGATCGAAACCTTTATCACCTGCATAAACAATGAGTTCCTTTTTCAAAAGCTTCAATAATTTTTCTAGTAAACGTGAAAACGCCATTAAAGAAGTGCTTATCAACACGCTTATTGAGAATTCACGTGAAATACAATATGAGGTGAAGCAAAAAGGGTGTGGTGAGTACAAACGCGAATCATATCAAGTGCGTGCATGTACACATTTCTATACAAATATTTATTTTTCTGCTATAGAACGTTTGGAAGTGTGCGAAGCTTCCAGCACGCTGTGCACCACTTTAGAGGCAATTTTTCTGCACGGCTTAAAGGATTCACTGCTTTGGAACACCTTCAATGTTATTGCTGGCGATGAAGAGCGGCGACCGGAGCCAAGTTTTTGGCCACCATTACTTATATTTTTGCACAAGCAAGTGATTGAACAGGTAAAATATTTTAACGAATAAGATTTTCCTTAAATTGTGATTAGCATTTGCGAATTTACAGGTTCAGGAGCTTTCCCAAGTATCTAGTGAAATCGGCCAGTGTCGCGCCTGGATACGCCTATCTCTCAATGAATCTCTTTTTTCTGCTTATTTAAATAATATACGCAAAAGCAATTCTGCGTTAAGTCCATATTATAAAAAATTTGCCTTGCTCAAAGATAGTGATGGCCTGGAAATGGCTGCGAAGGCCATGGAAGGCATTGAAGCATTTGTCCAATTCAATTTGCCTGTAAATTCGAGTTTGCTCAATTATTGGCCAGACTACGCCTTACAATTATCAGGGCTATGGACACCACCACTGAAGTCGTGTCCGGTAAATAAACAGGTATATTTCAATAGTAGCAATATTTATTTTTAAAGTTTATTGTAGATAAGTAGCGGCGTTGACATCGCTGACACGCTTTCTATCAAAGATGCAGAGGCTGCAGAAGCAATCGCAGCGCTGCCAACACCCCAACCGATACGCACCAATGAAGCATTTACACAAAAAATTGAGAACTTGCCCAATTTACAGTCACCGACCGCCGCTGATATCGCTGCGCAACGGGAAAATGTCGACTTACTGCTAAAGGCGGTCGATGAGATGCAAATAATAAAGGAAGAAAGTGCTGAAGCAGGAACAAGTAGTAATGGGGCTACCGGCGAAAATGTGCAAGAGGAAAATGAATTTTCCCAAAAGGCCAGCAAATCAAAAAAGAAGCGTAAAAAGTCACACGAACTCGCTGAGGCACGTATTCGTGACTATATAACTGGTGAATCAGGCTATAGAACCGAGCCTCCCTCGCCTACAACTCCTGGCAATTCTCTAATAAGCCTATTACACACATCATGGTCTGCAGATGAGGGTTCTGCATCCGAATTGAACACACCAAATTTAGAGCGGCCTCTTTATATGCGTGCTTCTAGCAACGCCAGTACGCTTAGCTACAATACGCTGCTGGGTAAGCATGAACACGAAAAGCTGCAGATACAAATAAAAAATAATGCATTAACCGTGGAGCGAACAAGCGTTACGCATACAGATGCAGACGATGCAGCCCAACACAAAAATGATAGCAATGGTAGCGATTCAAATGATAGCCGGGTAAGTTAAGCAGTTCAATAATATAATTCACATCAATACTGATTTTGTATTTGCAGTTGACGCTAGACTTTGAGGTAGTACCCGACTCGAATTTAGATAAAATGAATGTCAGCGAAATACAAGAGATGCTGGAGCAGATGTATAAGTTGGCACGACAGCCTGGGTTGGATGCTCAAGGGTTTCTCTGCAAAACTTGCCAACATCCTTTAGGCATCGGTTACACAAACTTCCAGTGCGTTAAGTTTAAATTTAAAAGAAATGTTTATTTCTAATATTTATACTCTGACAGAGTTTGCGGGTTCAGTGGCAATTACTTTTGTGACGCTTGCATGGACATGGAACAAATTATGATACCAGCAAAAATTATTTACAATTGGGATTTTCGAAAATACTCAGTATCAAAACGTGCAGCGAGTTTTTTGACCGAGTTCCGCAATCAGCCAGTTATTGATTTAGAAGTAAGTAGTGACGGATTCCAATTCGGAATTTTATTTTATCAATTTCTCTTCTGAAGCTTTTGAACCCAGACATTTACAACGCATCGGATGCCATGGCTGATCTGCAATCTTTGCGCATACGTTTGAATTTTCTACGCGCTTACCTCTACACCTGTGAACCTAGAAGCATAGAATTACTGCAACAACAATTCTATGGGCGTGATTATCTCTATGAACATATACATTTGTATTCCATAAGTGATTTGCATTTGATATTGCGAGGTACACTTAATCAGCAACTGCAAAAGGCATACAAAATAGGTGAATCGCATGTGTTGAAGTGTCCATTATGCAGTGTAAAAGGGTTTATTTGTGAGATTTGCAAGAGTTCACGTGTTCTGTATCCATTTCACATTGAAACAACATATCGGGTGAGACTAATGCATTGAATTTTGTTATGAAAAATTTACTTTTAGCACTATTTTGAGTTAGTGTATTGCCTCTTGAAATTCTTTAGTCAGTTTCGGAATACGAAAGTTATTTAATATTGGTTTGTGTTTTTAGTGCGAAGTCTGCGGTGCCGTTTTCCATGCGCAGTGTCTGAACGATCAGCAGCCATGTCCGAAATGTGAGCGTAAGCGTAAGCGAGAGGAATTGGATTTAGAAGAAATGAATGATATCGAAAGCATGCAAAGTTTACCTTCGTCCACTACTATTGCCGCCAATGATGTGGAAGAAACTCAGTAAATGACAACAAAGTGATTTCAATTTAAAAATTTGAATTTATTACGTTAGCTTAAGCACATAATTGTTATGCGTTATTTCTGTTACCCTAAAAAAGCCTTTGGTGTCTTTAGTTATGGGAGAACTATTATTGTAAAGAAATATCCTATCAATCTTCTAATGTAAAGTATACAAAATAATTAAATGAATTTATGTTACATAATTTTTAGGATAATGGCGGCTTTTGCCACGCTGTTTTGCATACATATGTATAAACAATATATTATGTATCGTAAAATAATGAAAACCGATACTGCACACATACATATGTACATACAAAGATATTCTGCTTATAAAGCACGCTTTGACGCATTAAAACATTACTATAAGTATTTACCAGACACAAATATGTTTATATAATACATAGTATATGGTACATACATATATCTATCAATAAATATAATATATGTATACATTTATTGAAAAAAAGCTATGTGTTGATATTTACAAGTAAAGTTAAAATGCTTTATTTTTAACGACTTTGGTTACAATTTTGATTTTGTTGGATTACGCGTTTGCAAGGCCTTTTTCAACAGTTCTAAAACATCGTCGGCACAACCCCAAGCCAGTGTGACTCCACTGCCGCCGTGTCCATAATTGTGTATGACTATCTTTTTGCCTAAAATAATATTATTTAAATACTTTTCTCCATATAACTTGTGTAACTCGCAAATAATGACCTCTATTTTCCGCTTCTAAACGCAGCGTTCCACGCCCTGGTCGTAGACCCACCCAGTCGTATAGATATTGTGCATGCTCTAGGCCCGGTATAATTTTTCGACAGCCATCACCAATGAAAATTTTATCATTTGGACATACTTTTGTGTTGTGATCATTTTCCTGATGTGTGCCACCCAAAACAACCGATTCGCAGCTAAAAAAATAATGTCGTTTTTTAACATACAGACATACATACATACATAAAGAGTCCTTTGTGCGAAATTATCGTATGTGAGAGTTTTTTCTAGTTATCAAAATTTTTTAAATTGTTTTCAATTTGTTTTCTTTATGGCACATGCGATAATTTCGCCCACAAGAAAAAAATGCATTGTAACATACGATAAAAATATACAGTAAGTTTTTGGCGTAAGTATAGGGATTTCAACTACAATATTTTACAGGTGAAGCGTTGTGGGGTGTACTTAGAACAAATTTGCATCAAAATGTCAATTTCGAAAAAATGGCACATGCGATAATTTCGCACAGAGGGGTCGATATGTTTTAAGAGAAGTCCTAGTGCCATTTTCACAGTCGGGAGTTAACTCAGATTCGCCAGTTAACTAAAGATTTTCAGTACAAAAATTGTGAGTTAACTGCCGGATATGAGTTATCTCTCCACTGTGAAAATGGCCCTTAGAGAGTCTAAAGAATTATATTATTTTGAGGAGATTAAAGGTTTAGAACACAACTGATCCTGAGTTAAAGGTTAAAAGGTTAATTTCGAAGCCAATTATTCATTCAAAATGGTATTGTCTATGGTACGAAAGTTGTTCTATGTTTCCTTATATTCAAAAAATATTGTATAAACTATAAAATTCCCCATAAACTATTAATGTATTCAAAACACCCTTTCGAATCCAGTTTTATATTTTAATATTAGATGTATTGGATGAGCCATGTATTTCTACTCACTTTGGTATAATATAATTCCCATCATCACTCTCATCCAAGAGCACAAAATACAGCCATTTCGCTTTGACCCGTGTTACCTGCCCCCGTACCGGAAACATATCCCTGTCACCACAACACAGTCTTGCACCCAGACCAGTGCAGTTTATAATCGCATCATAATCAGACTTTAATATAAACTCCTCCAGATTTATGATTCTTTGTTGCACAAGTCTACCGCCATTTCGTTGAAAACGTTTCATCAAATAAGGCAATAGCTTCAAGGGCTCGGAAGTGTAGGTAATAAAATGCAGGCCAGAGCTGGAAGAGAAGTGCATATAAAAGAAAGGAAATTAAAATCGGATACCAGTCAGACACAATTAAAAAAAGCAAACATTTTGGCTAGGCCGCCCTGTCAACGATGGAGTACAAAACCAATCAAATCAATTTGTAAATTAGACTTAGCTGCTGTAAGTGTAAATACTACATTTATCTGTGTTAACAGTATGCCAAAAACATTACCGCATATTAACCTATTAAATTAAAAAAAAAAAACTATTTGTTTGAGCACCTAATACTAGTACTAAACCTTGGTCGAAATTTGTTGTCCCTGCAGCCAACGGTGCGCCACACGCCGACACAAACGCCAGAAACAACACCCGTGTCAGGACCACCTGGTCCACAGCCAACACCGTCGGCGCTGCAGACAACACAGGCAGCGCGCCAGTACTCCCTCATCGCACGCGTTACCATCACCAGGCCACAAGCTGTAACACTGTTGCGGTTCTACTGCAATGGATTACATGGTACGTCCGCAGAGATAATCAGTTTCATAAGGCTTAGTAATATCTGAGTCGTGGCGATCCAGGAGACCAAACTCCACTCCGGCTCGAACCTTCAGTCAGGACGATATCAATGTTCTTTGAAGAGATCACCCTCGAGGCCTCGACGGCGGCAACGCCCTTATATTAAGGCGGTTCAATAACGGCTCATCCCTCGAATTCATACGAACGACGCATTCATCGAATGCCAAAGTTTAGCTATCAACATCAGGGAGTACTGAGCTTAAAGCCTTCAACAAGCTGGATACCGCTCAAACATATGTACATTCATAGCACAGGAAACTTCATCCGGACCCCGAACTCTGGCACTACTATCTGGGCGACGACCAGCGGGGTATACTGCTCACATAGCGAATTTAGGACTCCACGATACCCCCACTAGTGACGAGGGTAGTTGCTAAAGCTCGCCAGTCGCCAGCAACCAGTGCCCACGCTCTCAGCAGAACATCTGCCCATAGTGGTCACAGTAGAGCAACCGCGAGATTTAATCCCCTTCGAAAACCGCACCTTCATCAACACACGAACGGCTAACTGAGACGGTTTAACGGAATACACCGACCGCAAAATTAATGCTCTTCCATAAGCATCGTGCGCGCAAGTAGATGAGCACAATATCTGAAGTAGCATTAATGCAGCAGCCGTCCATTTCATATTAGGCGGCAGAATCGCCAACATTCGCCCGGACTTTTATGCAGAAGTGGCGGCACTCGCAGGTGTGCTTGATCGGATCGGACAGGAAGCACAAAAGCAGAACATTAAGAAGGAGCACCTCCAGCGAAGCTAGCAAACTGTGGTCAACAGTTAAATCTCAATCTCTCATCCGACAGGATATCGTCGGACCCTCGGAGGTACGCGCGCTATTTAGACGGCAATTCATTGTGCATTCGGAGAGAGACAAAGCCCATCGCAGCGTGCTGCGAAAAGTGGTCGGCAGGTGCGAGCGACACCCAATGGAGGAATCTACAGATATGGCAGAACTACCTACGATAAACCAGCTTGCCATCTCATGCCGTCCAAGCATCACCACCAAAAAGAAAGCCAGATGTTGGCGGTGAAAGAACGCAAAATCCTGTTATCGAAGCAGTTCCTCATAAGATGTCAGCCGTACTTAGACCATCCATTCTACGAAGCGCGATACAAAGCGGTGCTTAACAATCTGGATAGTGATGCTGTCAGAACGAGCCTCAATATCCGTAAAAACAACATCGTTCTAGGTGATACTGCAAAACGTCCTATATCAATTATTACCGGTAGTGCTTAAATTACCTGGGGGATCTACTTTGTATTGCGATTCGAAAGCCAATGCGATTCGAAAGTCGACACGGACTAATACAAAGTCATAGTATTAAGTATCCGAATCCAAATGGTTTTCCTTTCGAATCGAAATACAGAGTAGATCCCCTGTTACCTGTATCTCACCGCTACTGTTGATCGTTCGACTTCATCAACCAAAGGTAGGTCAATGCTTATACAACAACAAACCCCATTTTTATTTCATACAGTAACTAAATTAAATTAATAGGAAAATTGCTGAAAGTGTCTTATTTTTTGGTTTTTAGTAACCAAACATTCGAATGAGCGTCATAATACTAAATGAAAATCCGTTCGATCAGCTCTTTCAACCACAGTCTAGATCGAATGCAACACACAATAAGGGCCATTAGAGTTTGTCACAAGAAAAGTTAATTTTCCACACTGTGCCTCGCTTTAGAAGTTATAAGAAACGTTAGCCCTAAATTTTTTGATGAAAAAAGTAAGCTCTCAAATAACTACTAACCCCCGGAAATTCTTCAAATTTTAAGGTGTTTAATACAAAAAATTAACTATTGTTCTTTCAATCTTTTTTCTGAGTCATGGAATTTTCAAGACTAAGCTTCACTAGATTTTTTGACTTACGTATACTTCTTTGATCTTCCTTTGTTCAGCTCATCCAACTGCCTCGATGTTAGTGGCTGACAACCATAAACAATATCCTTCCAAAATACATCATTATCCATTGTGGTAGTCGTCAATCTAAGGCAAGGTATTAGGCAGACTCCTGCTTCACCAGCATCCTCTGACACCCAGATTTGCTCGAGAAAATCATGCATACCCTTTGACCAGCGACTGCAATTAAAAAAGCACAAAGCACCTTTAAAATATGGACACCCAAAAAAACACACATATTTTCAAAGCATTTATCAGGTGTACCAATGAAATAAAGAAGGGACCGTAACGGTTATGTTCTCTATAACATAAATCATAATTGAACCGTTAAAATTTGATTTCTATTTTTTCCATCAAAACATAATCGTTATTTTTTTTTTTTCTTTCGATCATAAAAGATTTAAAGCGGTCATAAATAAGCGGTCTCCGTTATAACGGTTAAAAATGATCGAAAAAATAAAAATCAAAAATAACGATTTTTTTCTATCGAAAAAATAAAAATCATAAAATAACGATTAAAGTTTAATCGAAAATATAAAAATCAAAAATAACGATTATGTTTAGATCAAAGAAATAAAAAACATAAAATAACGATTATTTTTTGATCGAAAAATAAAAATCATGATATTTACGATTATTTTCGGTCCCTGAAAAAAAGTCTATGTTAAACCATGACGCTGTGTGGATTTGTGAAACACTTCCCAGTAAAAAGTGTATGGATTAATACCAAAATCGAGCAATGGGTGAGTAATGACTAGTTCACCCATTTAGAGCAATAAGCGGAGGTCAAACGAAGCTTAAAAGATGAGTGCTCGCAATTTAAAATGCGCGAGGATCAGAGATTTGCGAAGTAGTCCATTGCTTGATGGAGCGATCTACGACTAATTTTTGGATGATCCTTTTTTTTACTGGGTTATAAACTTTCGTATTTGCGTTAGCTATATGTATCAATGTACTCATATCTACATCTATGATACCAAGAATGATAGAATACATCTATGATAACATATTCTCCACTCACTGTACTCTGTCGGTGGGGGTGCCACCGAGCAGATAAGGACCCCATAGGCCAGCTGAACCATCGCCGGTTGTGTTTGGTGAGAATGTTTCGGAGAGCACTGTTACCTCCACTGGTGAATCACTTGACTTCAAATGCTCTAAAATCTTTATGGCGCTACAAATGCCGATAATACCGCCACCAATAATAGCAACACGCATTTTTATTTTTAAAGGTAGTTTCGAAAAATGTAGGTTGTTTACAACACAGAGGATTTCGAACAACTGAATCGTTGGACTTTAACGCAAGCTTTTGCATTCAATTAAGTAAATATACATATAAATAAACTGCATTGAAATGCTTTATTTTTTCACATCTCTCAACAAAACCGATTGCTTATCAGTGAGTTGCTTGAAGAAAAATTACACGGCGCGACAAAGCAAATACACCCAAAAATTAACATAGTGGGTGTTGTAGGTAGGGTTGATTGCAACTGAAAAGATTTCCTATAGTTCCTGAGCCCTATATTTTTTTATTAAAAAAAAAATGTTATATTCGTACTTGATGTACCAATCTATACACTCCTCTTCTTCTTGATTGTGTAACCGCCTAAGCGATTCTTCCGAGTCCAACAAAGCATGCCAGTCGTTTCTCTAGGGCTCGCCGAAATTCGACTACTTCTTCGGCGGTGGTTCGTAATGAGCAGGAAATGTAGTTACACTCCAGTGCTCTGTGAGAGTAGGTGTGAGAGTCGAGTGGCGAATAAATTGATCCTTTATTGTCAGGTCTGGCCGTCTATCACAACATGGTCGATTTGGCTTCTCTTTTTTTTTCGATCTGGAGAACGCCACGTAGCTTTGATGGATATTTTTATGCTTGAACCTAGTATTGCCTACTACCATGTTTCGGACCCCGGCGAAGTCGATCAGCCTCATTCCGTTTCCGGAAGTTTCGTCGTAGAGGCTGATTTTTCCGGCAGCGGAGCCAAATATCCCTTCCTTGCCCACCTTGGCATTGAAATCGCCGAGCACGATTTTTATATCGTGATGAGGGCAGCGCTCATATGTGCGCTCCCAATACCCATAAAAGAGATCCTTCTCTTCCGTCGGGGCGTCGGTGCAAATGAGCGAGATATTGAAGAGCCTCGCTTTGATGCGGATTGGAACTAGACGCTTGTCCACCGGTCTGAACGACAGTACTCGGCGACAGAGTAGACGTCGCAAAGCCCAACGCTTTCCTTGCCTTACCCCGTCCATAGCATAATTACAAGCTCTCTGATTCAACTCGAACAATAAACTCAAATTCAAAAATTATTGTAGAGGGCACTGAACAGACAGCCAAAATTGTAACTTTATCCATTCCGGTTTTACCAAGGCATGCCCCAAAACAGGGAGCATTAAAACATGATTTGAATCATAGTGCACTTTTCTTTCTGTCAACCGGTCGGGATGAGATATAAGACAATGCAATATACTTAAAAACAAAAAAAAATGCTGTACATATGTATGTACGTGTATAAATTTTTTTAATTTTTAAATACAACAAAATACGTATGTATACATATATAACAGCAATTATTCAGTTTCTTCTGATTGATCAGGTTATGATTAATAAAATTAATAAGATTCTGATTAATCAAAATGCAGTTAATCGGAAAACTTATCATTTCCTTTATTCCTTCCCACACGCCATCCTAATCGGTTGAACCAAAAATTTACTACCGCTGGCGGTTAGGGACCTTATAAACTTTTTGAGAACACCTGATCTGCGCGCCGTCTTCTGGTGAAATTTGAAAATGGAAGTCGAATTCGATCAAGTCAATATCCATGATTCAATAATTAAAGGTTTGCTCAGAAAACAGTTTTCTCGCTCCCTCATTACAAATCGGCTCCCTTAGACTGGGTTCAGACACGGAAACTTTTGTTGCTCATTATCGGCAACTTCTCTTTTGGTGTTGCCCATCGCATTCAGACAGAGCAACTTTTTTGTACGCAGTTGTTGTTGCCAGCTTTGAACCGCTAACTCAATTTACACATACGAACGAGAGCACAAAGCGTGTTGCCCGAGCACGGGCAACTCGGTGCCCTTCCCCTTTCCTCGTCGCTCTCTCTCCCACAAACTTCGAGTTGCCGCAACAAAAGTTGCCTCGTCTGAACCCAGTCTTAGCGAGGCACTGTGTTGTTAACTCTTCAAGTTTACGTGAAAATCGGAGTAAAAGCGAAATGTGTAGAACCAAAATTTCGATGGCATCACTGCTGCCTAATTTGTGTTTGCTTTCTCCGAATTAGCTGTCATTTAATTTTCTGACTGTGTGAATTTGGGTAAGTTTTTCAATAAATTGATGATAATCCATAATATTATTAAAAATGTTCATTCCTAATATGTAAACATCTTATTTGCAGCGTAATTAATCTCAACGCATGCAAACCAAACCCTTCTGAGGTAGTATTTTGCGATTGTTATTTCCTGGCCAAGGAGCTCGTGGGTATGTATTTACAAATTTTGTTTTTATTTAATTATATCACTGATGAATATATTTCCTTGCAGAGTAACTTTCCCGAGGTGGCGCAACGCCATATTATATACATTTTTCCCGTAAGTGTGCATCCCCAATCGATTCGAGCTGTTTTTTACTTGATAAAGTTGATAAAGTTAAGTTAAAGCTTGATAAATTTTTAATTTACGATTTTTCACTAAGATGTTCCTACTTAACATCATTAAAATTATTTATTCTATTTCTAATACAAATTCTCATTCTTTTCCTCAAATTACTTTTTTTTTATTACATCATGTCATATAATAAAATTAATCAGGAATGTCTTAAATAATAATATCCTTCATTACCTACGAGGACTTTTCCAGTAACTCTGTGCAGCTTTTTGTTGCTCCAACATTTATGCATAGTTAATTAAAGCGTATTCATGCTAGCCAATTTATCTTTCTATTTTTTAAGTTTAAATGTTTAAATGTTATACGCAAACGTACAAGCAAACATTTAAGATAAAGAAAACGACCGTCGGAGGTGTGGACATAGCGTTCCGACATACACATGCGTAAGTCTAAATTAAAACATGTGACTATATGGCGAAAATATAATAAGTAAATCTTTTTCCTTACAGGTTTCTTTATGCCTTGGATTTTTGCCTGTCAAAGTGCAACGAAATCCCTTTGTGCATTTGTCCTACCACAAAGCATTATACACAATTAAGATTTCATTTCATTAAATGTTCCTTAATTTTTTATTTAATCAACTATACGCTACCTGCAAACGTACAAATAAACATTTAAGCTCACAACAATTACCATTTTTAGACAATGTACATTAAAAATTGTATTTCCTCTGTTCTGTGTTCACTTTAAATAAAAGATTCAAAACTTTTCTTGGATGTTCATTGCACTAGCATGAACTTTGCGATCCGTTATCAATTTAAGAATTATTCACAAAATATACTTATTGGATAAAGTTAAACCATTTTTTGTTTTATTGCAACTCCTGGCCATTCCTGTTAATAAATTCTATTTGTAGCATATATTTGATCACATAAATATGTA
>JAPVRG010227675.1:3573-16832 GCA_029783565.1 Rhagoletis cerasi | reverse complement strand
TCACGGCGTTGATGACCATGACTTGGGAATCTGGTTGTGTGGAGCCAAGGCTGCAAGCGCCCCGTTTAACAGCTTCAGCAAGTTGCACTAGAATCAAATCAGATAAATAGGTAAGTTTTTTTCTAATGCCGGATTTCCAATTGACATTAAATGACAAATATTTTAATGAAACAAAGTTTGTGTGTAGATATCCTAATGACCATCATTTTTAATGTTATTATTTAAAGCACAACTTTGTCATTAAAATTAGTGTAAATACAATTAATGGCTCAGTTATGCATACTTTGCACTGCGTGATAGTTGCCACTTAGAAATCTGTTAAATGAGCTTTGCGTGTAAGCAGTTAATCAAACGCATATGTAAAAGTTTGTGGATTTTTGATTTCTACGTACGTACTTATGTAAAAATGGCATAGCAGTGCAAGTATGCCAAGTATGCATAACCAGCGCTTAAGCCAGCAGCCAACTTACGTATGGTTGAAACGGCATTCTGTGCGGCGTTCGCTAACTCGTCTTGTGTGCCAGCCGCACCAGTGACTAGCACTTTTGTGTCTTCCACAAGCGCCTTGGCGGTCTGCAAAATGTGCTCCCGATGATCTGCGAATGTACCATCGCCGTCCGAATGCAAAGTACCGGCGGTAGCAAACATGATGGTCGTATCGAGGTCGCCAATAATTCCCGAAACTGTGTGTGCAGCATTGATGCAAGCTTGGGTGCCGCGCGAACCGGCTTGCAGCGCGGCCAAAACTTGTGCTACCTTCTCAGAGACATCGCGTGCATTGCGTGCGATTTCGTGCTGGGTGGAGGTGTCATTGGGACGGGCGCCAGCAGCACCTGAATGTATCATAGAGCTCACGGAGCGACCCAAATCAACAACGGTCGAGCGTATGCGCATGGCTACATCCGGTGTCGATGTGGTGGTGGATGCACCTACCGAATCCTGTGTGAGTTGCGTGTAATGTTGAGTCATTTCCAATGCAAGTTGAGGCAGCAGCTGAGGCTCGATTGTAGCTTTGGCGTTCATCTCATTGGCAAGGCGGGCGATCTCCTTGGCTGACTGCACCATGCGTGTTTGGTAATCGACAAATGAGTCCGAGTACGACGCATTAAGCAGCGATTGACGCTTGTCGGTCAAGCGCGTAATGGCACGACTCACTTGCTCTATAAGACCAGTTACCACACCCATTTCGGCGTTGATTTTTTCGACTGTCTCCGTGAGTTCCTGTATGGCTTGACGCGTGTAATCGATGGACTCGTCTAAGTGCGCGTGGGCGTGCGTAGAGCGCGGATTGCCGGCGGAGTCCTTGGCTGCTTGTACAAGCGTTACTGCGCTCTCCACCACCGACTTTGTTTGGTTGATTAGGCTCATTTGCTGATTGGTGTGTACGATATGGGTGCAAGCGCCAATCGCACCATTCACCATTGGCACAATATAGCGCGAGATCTCGCCAACAGCATGGCCGAGTTGCTCTGCATTGTTTTTTCCAGCCATGCGTATGGGCTCAAGTTTGTCAATTAGCTCAGCAGCAGAGTTCAATGTCTGGCCACTGAATCCGTGCAGATTATTGTCGCGGCGTTGACTCAATCCCTGAGCGCTCACCGCCATGGCACAGCTGTCCAATTCACGGGTGCACGTGTTCAGTGTGTGCAACACTTGCTCGCATTGTGCCTGACCGGGTGCTTTTTCGCGGATGTTGTCCACCAAACGCTTCACCGACTCGGAAACGGGAGCTGAGGCATTTGAGAGCTGTTGCCACACTGGCGGATCGTCGGGCGAGAGTGCCAATGACTTAGCAGCCTTCACCATTTCAATTACACCATCGATAACACCGCGTCCTGCGTTAATGACTGGTTCTTGAGCCTTGCGTCCTTCAGCGGAAATTTTGGCTGGAACCGAGATGAATTCCGGACTGGAGGCATATTGCCGTACGGCTTTCACAGATTCTAGCAATGGCTCCACGAGCCGAGCGCGTGTGGGTGTCGAAGGCTCATCTTCAATGCTCTTTATTTCCTGCACCAAGTTGGACGTGGCTGTGGCAACTTGCTTGGCCAACACAATGAATTCATTCTTTGCCACCGGATTGTTGGTATTCATGCTGGCTTGACGACATATGGAGCACAAATAACTGGTGTGCTTGGCAATTACCGTTAGTGCAGAAATCTTTTGCTGCTTCGTGGACTTGCCGCTGCTAACGATATCGCAGTGCTGGCGAATGCCTTGATATGCCCAGGTTAGCTGAGCCTGATCAATGATTCCCGGCCGCCCAGCTGCACTGCTCGGATGCGATACGCCTATCAAATAGGCTGCTTGCGCTGACGACTCAATCAAGCTGTGTATGGACTCCGCGACAGTGTTCACCGACTGTCCAAAGCCAACGTGATTTGATTGCTTCGCATTGTTGATCATTTCCGAAATGGCATAACCCAGATTGCGTGATTTATTCGTCGCATTTTCAACACATTCGAAGTAGCCTTGTTCGTTAATGGGCTCGTGAGGGTAGTCCAGCACAACGCGGAGCGCCTCAATATTGCGCATTGCATTGTCACACTCCTTTTGTCCTGGCGCAGACTGTATGCTGGCGTCGACAAGTTTGTTTATGCTTTCGGTGACACTTCGAGCAGCTGCGTGCAGAAGATTCTTGGCATTCGGTTGGCCTGGGTCCGCAGCAATGGACTTGGCTGTAGATAACAGAGAACAAGATTGCGTAGAGACGTTGCGTAGGCGATCAATCATTTCGGAGCGCACCACCTCATCCTGGGTCTGGCCAGCCATCTCCATTGAGACAGCTAGCAGATCACGGTAATTTGCGGCGAAGTTTTGGCTACTTTCCGCTAACTGTGCGGGACTATCGTAGGCTTGCACAATTTGCCCTCCGGCCACACTGAGTCCTTCTGCCACCTGCTTCAGTTCCGTTTGCAACGTGTTGTAGTTACGATCCGTTGGTGGGAATTCACTCATTGAGAGTATCTCACTCAATTCGCTGACATTTCGTAGCGCGTTGTCCACCTCGCGCTGACCCGGTATGCAGTCGACGGTTTTCGAAAGAGCGGCTGTAACATCTCGACCAGCCTGGGTCAATGCGTCGGTGCTGCCGACATTTTGCAACGTGCGCTGTGCTTCCTCAATTAACCGTGCAGAATGTAGCACTACCTCGTCGGCGCAGTCAATAACGGCTGGATTCTTCGTGGTTGCAGCTACCCCATGCACGCTCTTTGTGAAATCGCCGAGTGCTAAAGCGGTGTCGCGCCCAGCCACGCCTGCATACCGGCGTTGCTCTTGTATAACTGAGGACAAAAGTTGTCTGAGCGCAATGCCCACATTTTTGGCAGACACACGCAATTGCTGCGCGGTATTCTCGACAGTTTCGCCAGGGAGTGGACGAATATTGCCTGACTGTGCTGTCTTGCGAGTATCATCCAAAACGTTGTGCAGATTACGGACCGCCTCCAAAGCTGATTCGAGTTCTTGGCCGCCACAGGCTTCGCGCGCACGCTGTGCCGCCGAGTTTAACTCAGACACAGTTTGACCAAGGTATAATGCGCTCTTCGACAGTTGAGTGGCCGACGGTATGTCGGTAACTGTAGGCTGGAGCGCTCGAGCAGAGCGCGATACTTGAATGGCCGGTTCAATGAATTGCTCGGCAGCTTCTATCAGATTCAGCTGTGCATTTGGATCATCGGGGCTAGAACGAGTTGTCTTCACCGATGTCACGAGACGTGGAATCGTGTCGGCTGCACGCTTACAGTCCTGCAGCAGTTGCTCCTTGGTTTGGTGGTCGTCGCTATGCTGCACCGCATTCTGTGCCGCCGAAATGCACTGAGTGGCAGCCGAAGCGGCCTGCTTGGAGCAGTACTCCAAACGATGTATAAGATTTCGTTTGATGGCCGGCGTATTGGCTGTTGTAGTGGTGATTTCACGCAGCTCTTCGGCAGCGCGTCGCAACGCGTTCTGATTCTCGGTATTTTGCGGATTACCCGAGCAGAGGCGCGCGGCTTCGACAAGTTTTGCCGTGGCGTCGGCTAGTTGCTTGGCAGCAGAAAGCAATCGACGTTGCATGTCCTCGTCCTTCTGCTGATCGGCCTCCCCCTTGATGCTCTGTATCAACTGAGCAGTGGCCTGGCCCAATGTTTTCGCATGTCGTACCATCTCTTGTGGGTCATTTGATGCAACCAAAATATCGGTGCCGATGATCACATTTTCAACTGGGCTCATCTCCTGACTTGTGCGACTAGCGTATTCGCGCGAGCTCAACTTTACGTGGTCCAACATGTCGCTTAAACTCTTTGAAACATCACGCGCAGCAGCAAGCAGATCGTTCTTTAGTTTAGGATCGTTGGTGGCCTCGTTGCACACCTCGCACAGATTATTGACAGCGCGCGCCACATTGCGTGCCGCAGCCTCCAGTTGCTCTCGGCAAGCAGCGTTATGCAAAGTAGGAGCGACGACTTTTGCACAAGCGACCAGCTGGCTGGTGGCCAGCGCACATTGGCTGGCAGCGCCGATAACGCGATTGCGCGATTCCTCGTCCTCACAGCTGGCAGCGATCGATTTGGCCCGCAACATCAGGGCGGCGGTGGTGTTGGCCACTGCCTTGGCAAGCGTCAGCAGCATATCATGCAAATCACGGTTCTCAGGCACTTCTTCCTCAGCAATGGTGCTGAGCACATGTGTGGTTGCTTCGCCGACGCGGCTGGCGGCATTGATCAGGCTCTGCGTTGGTTCTTTGCTCTCCGGCTCGGCAGCCTTCAGCAAATCGCTGAAAGCATTGCACAGGTTGCGAGCTGCATCAAGCAAGCGATCTCCATTGTTGCTGTCCTCCATTAGAGCAGCGATTAAACGCACCTCCTTAGTAACCTCCGGAATTGTTTGAGTTATCTGCGAAACGGAGGCGGAAATGGCCTCTGTGTCGACTTCGTCCAGTTGGGAAGCCGTAATTATTTGAGCGGTAGCCGCGTTCATAGTGGCAACGTGACTAGTAACAGCCTGCTTGGAAGTATCCAAAGTATTCTCACGCCACTCGATTGATCTCAGGTCGGTACCCAATTCTTGTATTGGAGCCTAAGGGTGGAACAAACGGAGGATTTTATGCGCATTAAAAGAGGCTGCGGCGTCATTCGTACTCACCTTTGTTCTAAGCTCTTCATCAGCGCGCATCAATACGTCCTGACCGGCCGAGATGTAGCCAAGCAGTGCGCGCTGCGGCTCTGTCAGATTCACTGTGCTTATGCGCACCTCCTTCGTCTAAAAAGTAGCGATGGTTAACAAATTTCTTACTAAAAATATACGTTTCAAACTGTCAAAAAGGTTATATGAGACCTACTTTATAAAATTTTGTTTGACCTTTTCGAGTGCAGCATGAACGGAATGAAATTAATTTTTATTAGGATTACATAATGAATTGATGTCGCTATGTATATACACATAAAGCTTATGGCAAAACAGACAAAAGATGCAAATAAAAAAAAAGAGTGCGCCTGGGCGCGGAAGTGAAACTTCTCTCGATTCGTTTCGTACTGCAGAAAGTTGTATTTTACGTTCTGATTTAATGGGTATGCTAATGGGGAATATTTTATTAGTTTGAAATTATATTAATCGAACTAAACGGTAATAGTATTTTTTCTGTTTAAATTTCATTATTAATCTTAGCTTTAGGCTCCAGATACAATCTCAACCTTAAACCGTTGCGTAGCACGTTTCGAAAATCCCTCTCATTATTAATAAAGGCGTTTGCATTCCAAAAGTCATATTTTACCGTGAAAATTTTTAATTCACTACCTCCACGTAAAAAGTTCCACTTCAAACTAATACAAAAAAATACTCTTTGTGGACTGTTATTTATCTACTCACCGTTGGCGGTTGATGGGCGTGGTTAACTTGCCCAACGAAGGCTCCATATTGAACTGTTTGTACTTCGCCTTGGGTGTATTTTCTTTCGCCTATTTCAAATATTTGTGCATTGGAGACATAATTCGTGCGAAAAATATATACAAAGATACAAAATGAAAATAAAAATATTAAGCGACATAAATTATAAACAATTAAATGGAAGCGCTTAGCGAAAAAATAGCAATGCAAACACAAACTCACCATCTGACGCACGTAAAATCTCTGGATGTGCCAGTGATTCGGTGTTAATTTTACCAATTTTATTCGTTTCATGTTGCAAAAATGTTGCTCTGCAAATTATTATAATTCATTTCTTTTTAACCTTAAACAATCTATTCAACCTGTGTGAGTACTTACTTTGAGGGCGCAACTGACTCTTCCACCATGGTTGAGCCCTCGTCGCCCTCGATGCCAAAATGATCTTTGGTCTGTTTCTTCTTCAAAATAATATCAATATAACCAGCTATCAGCTGTACAATCTGCTCGGCCTCAGTCGTCTGCACCGAGTAGTACTGGTTGGCATAATCACCGAAATCCAAAGTGAAGGTGTTCGGCGAGGCGCCCCAACGGCGCACTGTTGTCAACGGCCACGATACCAGAATCTCCTTGGTGCGCTCATCCAAACGCAACACCGAGTCCTTGGTCACGCCCAACAGACGTGGCACCAACTTATTGCGGCCGTTCATTTTCTCCTTCACCAAGAAGAAAGTCACACCATAGGTAGGCAGCTCACGTGCCGTTTTCGTGTACAACACCTTGGCGTCGATTTCTGTAAGAGCGACGTGTTTCTTGTGCTCTGCAAATATTTTCTTTTCTATGTTCTTCACACGAACATACGACTGCGGCAAGAAGTCCTTTAAACTGCGAAGGAGTAAAAATGCAAAAGACGTTCGCACACATATTGCGGGCAGGCAAACAACAAACTTACTCTAAAAATCCTGGCTTATGCTTCGTTTCGTTGTGTGGCCCGAATTGTATATGCACTTGGATGCCAGCGAATTCACATGCTGAATTGCAAAAAAAACGAACAAAATTTCAAAATATACAAAACAAGCATAGAAATAAAAGCAGCATTTCTTTACAACTGCGAAACAACACATCGCATCACGTACCTTTCTCTTGTGTTACTGGATGCGTGCCATCTAGGATGGCGTCACGTGCCTGCACGTACAGCAAATTTAATTGTACCGGGTCACGTGAGTCAATATTTTGATCCGAGAAGAAGAAGCGACGGCGCAACAAAACAGTTTCCGATTCGTCGATGCCCTGCTCGCGCAGCGTCTTGCCGACATCCACCCAATTAACTAAATTTTTAAAACTTCAGTTAGTATATTCAAACGATTGGCTTTGTTTCTTCATTGATAGATACTCACTTTCATCGTCGGTCTTCAGCTTTCTACGCAAGCTCTCCATCTTTGCATCGCGATCCTTTTCGGTGAATTTGCGGCGTAACGTTAGTGTGCCAAACTTATTGTCCGGCAGGTTCTCATTCTGCGCCTCGGTGTCCTCACGCACCAAGCCATACTCCTCATGATTGGTAATGCCGATCTTAGTGCAAATTACCACCATTAGCTGCGACACCGGCTGCGAGTCGTCGACGAGTATCGTCTTCACGGCGCCATCCAGCATACGAACGCGCAATGTGCGTAGCTTGCGCCGGTACTCTACGGTGTCCTGATTATGGAGTATGTAATAGCCGAGCGTGCGGCCAGCTTCCAGCCAAACGCCCTGTTGGTGCTGCTCGTCCGATATAAATAGACCATATTCGCTGGCTGTGGCGAGCAAGGAAAAACAAACAAACAAACAAGAAATGATGAAGCGGAAAATTGTATGTACACAGACAGCAACAGAGAATAGAGTGCAGATATAATGAATGCGTTGTACGTGGGTGGTATGTATGAATCTGTGTGTATGTTCATATGTACTATGTATGTGTGCACTTACGTTGTCCCTGTACTGCTTCGGCGAACTTATCCCGGATGATTTTGCAAGCATCAAATACTGTTGTATTGGGATGAAATTGAATTGTCTTTGTGACGCGGCCACCCTCCAACTGGATGCGCAACGATAATGTTGACATTTTTGCTTTTATCGCAGTCAATGTCGTTGCTTCTGCTTCGGATTTTTCTTCTGTGCGGATGGATGTGAGTGGTGTTGTTGTTGTTGTAGGTGATGTTGACTTCTGCGTTTTTCGATAATAAAATTAAAGACTTAGTTGTAAAAGGCACTGTGGAAGAGAGCCAAAGCAGAAAACGAAGAAATAAATTGATTGATATCAGCGGAGGAAAACGTAAGTTAATTTTTTATGTACTTATTTTGCGTTTCGGTATCCTTAGTGTCCCCATTCCACCATGGGGAACCGCATTGAATTCCCGACACACAATCCACCCCAAATTATTTATAGTTAGTATGATGCAAGAGAGAAGGTAGACGACGGCTTAAGATAAGGGATTGTGGGAAGAGAGTACCCTCCCCAATTGTACACATGTATGTATGTATGTACAGTGGGTGGCGAAATGAAGTTGCCATAGGCAAAGTGAAAACAGAAGTACTTGAAGATTTAGTTCTTTGTCAGATGTTACTGAATAATGTATACCAAACAATAGGTTATACATTACTCCCTTAAACTCAATTAAATTTCATAAGTGAAAATTAAGAAAACGTTGGAGTCATGGTAGAAATATAATTGGTATCTTGGAAAATTGTGTTGCAAAAATAAGTTGTCGCTTGTCCAGATTATCATAAAATTATGGACTTTTAAACATACTTTCGTATTCTTGCTTAAAAGTAGTTTTCCAATCGTACTTAGCTATGGATTTTCACTACCGACTTTGTTATAATTTTCGCTCTCATGCAGCCGTGGGTTGAGGAAATGCGTTTTTTCTTCTTTATTGGGTAAGGCAAAATTTTGGGAATAGTCTTAAATGGATAAGCATTGGAATATGCGAGTGACAATCCTCTTCGATGGAAATTTTGGATTGCTTTAAAACGATTTTCCGAACGTCAAGCATGCTCTATCTGTACATCCATTTTTAAGTAATTTAAATATATTAGAGCCTTCCTGAGCTTTTAGCCATTTTAATTTCTGGACTATATTTGATATATCGTTATTATTATGTTCGATATTTGAAGGGAAAACAGGATACAAGAAAACAGCAAAATATGGAATTTCTTCTACACCATCACATAGGGCGGCAGGAAAACTTAGTTGTATGTATTGGCTGCGCCTAGAGTGAGAACTTTACATTGGAAACAGCCTCAGAATTTTCTTCTTTTACATACCCATTCCCTTTTTGTTAAAAATTCGGGTAATTGCACGTTTTCGGAACTTGAGTACTTCAGTAACGTATGTATGTTAAAGCTGTCTATTCGAGCCCCTTTAAGGCTGAACCTAAAAAATTGAAATACATGCTATCAAAACTGGTCTTTCAAAAAGACAATGGCCCAAAGCATACGACAAAATTTCTATAATCGCGTTTCGAATGGAATTAGGTGGACGTAATAGAATACACAGACCTAAATCGTATAAAAAATCTATGGGAAATTTTGGAAAAGGGAATTCATCGTAGCAATGTGTCACTGACCAATGTTTCTTAAGAGTCCAAGAATTGTGGAAAAATTTATCATAGTTAATCATTTACAATTATTTTTATTAGATGTTTGCTTTAATTGGCGAATACGATACTCAGCGCACAGCCAGAAACGTCAATGTCGCGGTGCAGCAAGGTAGGTGTTATCGAAAAAAAAACATGGATTCGTAACGAAATTTATCTTCTGATTTCTTAAAAATAATAGAGGTATTCATATAAACGTGTAAATGCCTCGTAAATTTACGGAGAAGTCGTTCAGACAAATTGCATTAATTTATTTAAGCGACGAATTCAGTGTGTAAACAATGCGACAAACTCAAGCGAAGTGTAAAATCGAAATAAAAACGTTTAAATCTAACTTACCATCATTTTTGCAGAAAACAGTTAACTTTTTTCAATAAGATTCGAGAATTAAAAAATTAGTAAATGTTTGATTTTTACTTGATCTCGACATTTGGTTTTATGTGGTGCGTTTATGTAACACTGTGCGTATACTCTTAAATTTACGTGTTTCACAAGTTAACACGAATACCTCTAATGTAATGTTTTTTCTAAGCTGCAATTGTTTTATCTCATTGAACCTGGGTGTTTAAGAAATGGGCTTTAAATTTCGTTTATATACCTGAACATGCACGCACTCTCTCACCCACAAAACTGCAAACTTCTTGAAGATTAAATATCTACATTCATGATTTCATTAAACGCAAATCATTTAGCCATCATGAGCAGAGAAGCAACTTTCGCATGCCCCTAACTTAACCTGCGAATTTCGTTATTCTATTTTTTTTTTTTCAAAGTTTTCATTCCAAGCCCTCCACAGTCGAATGTTGGCAATTCGCCAGCAACCCCCTCGAATACTTTTCCACACTTTGACATCAGCACTTTGCCACAATGCGCTCTCATTTGATATATGTATGCTCTTACCTACACTCTACCCACGAATTCTCACAACCCCCTTTAGATGCCTGCAACGATGGCTTTGATTTTAATTCAAGCCCTTTTCTAATTCAATCTTTTCCTAAGTATTTATACTGGAAGTAAAACTTTTGAATGGAAGAGGAAGCGCAGGCAACACTTTGCCAGCTAGGCAATTTTTCGGTTTCGTCTACTGCATATGTTTGTATGTACATATGTACATATGTACATATGCATACATACATAGTCTAGGGGCAATGTCATTAGTAGGCTTTCTAAAAAATTATAAGTTCCGAGCGCGTATTTTCGTTTTATATAACTGAAAGGCGAGATAAAAACACGGCGTGGACAAAACATTTAAATGCCTTTGCGGCTGACTGTTGGCCAGGCCAAGCCCACAACCTTAGCAGCAAGTCAAGGAAAAACATGTAGAACAAATTACTCAAACGATTGAGAGAATGAATAGAATAAAGCAAAATCGATATTCTTCGGTCACTTGAATTAAAAAGGGTTGGAGAAAAGTAATTTTTTGCTGCCACCCAGAAAAAGTATTCATTTTTATACGCAAAAGAATATAAATTTCTAAAAAAGAATATACACATTTTTTCCACTGTACATAAATCATTCAAAAATGGCTGCGAATCAAAGAAAAAACCAAAATTAAATCGATTTTTTAAAAAGGCGTTGTTTTAATTTTTATTACTTTTTCTATTACCCGAAATCATTTTGATCCACTTTCCTACAGAATGAGCCGAGTATAGTAATTATAGGTGCGATAGTTCACTGCATCGGGAGAAGTTCGACCACTCCCACTTCCAGTACTCAAGCATGCACTTCACAAAAAAAAAAATCAAATTAATCACTTTTGAATCTAAATAAGACTTTTTTCTCTTCGGTCTATCTATGTACATATGTATGTATGCCAGCGAGCCGACCTCTTTTCATCGAATCTACACGACAACTGAAAATCATGCAAAGCGCAGAAATATATGCTCCTTCTTAATCTCCAGAAGTGGCTCACTGGCACACATACTCATACGCGCCCTCATCTCAACACACACACACACACCCGAATATATGCGGCTTGATTCAATTCTATCCAGTTCACAACATATCTGGGGGATGGATGCTGTGCGAACTGGAACAATCGTCACTGGCACATGGCAGGAGGGTGTTAGCAAACCTCACTCGAGTATTGACTGCTGAATCTTATTGCTTTTACCCGTTTTCGCCCTGCAATGCCACACACTAAGTTCTGAAAAATCACTTGTGGAAACGAAATGGTAGTGAAACTACCCCCGTAGAGATTGGAGAGATTTAACAGAGAAATGCAGAACTGGCAATGTAAAGCGTATGGATGGTGCTGTTATCTGCTTGTGAACCGAAAATCTAATGGGCATGCGGATATGTTTAATCTGTATGCGTCAGCATATTCGGTTTCGAAAATTTCGGATGTACATATAGAGTGACTGTGAGTCGAAGAAATTCGATTTGATTTGTTTTTTTTTAAACTGGATTAAATGCCAATTAAAATACTAAGATTTTTATTTATTTATAGAGTGCTTAGTTAGCATATATGTACATAAAGTTTTATTGCAGTAGGATACCGACAACCCGTATATGAAAATTTAACATATGCGCGAAAATAGAGTTCTCCGTTTTTTATTTTTTCAATATCTTATTGAAAGACAGAAGTTATTAACGAATATCTTTGCCCTATTTTTTCGCCACTCGTGGGACCACTTTTGGATACAAAGAGAAAAGCGCTACTCAAACAAAATCGGATAGAATTAGCCACTTCGCCTCAACTACCACTTTTCCAACAGTATTTCAAAAACACAATTGTATTTCAGAAAAGCTCAAATATAATAATAATATAATATTATGGCGCTTACACTTTGCTAAGTGTTTGGCCGAGCTTCTCCTCCGATTTGTGGCGTGCGTCTTGGTGTTGTTCCACAAATGAAGGGACCCACAGTTTCCCGCCTCCTCCGAATGGCAAATGGATTTTATGAAAAGCTTTGCCAAGGTAGAAATGCACTCGGAGGTTTGCCATTGCAAAATTTTACCCAGGTTACAATATTTTTCTGAAATACATTAGCCCTTTTCTGAAATACATTTGACCTTTTCTGAAATATATTTGCCCTTCTCTGAAATACATTTGCCCTTTTCTGAAATAAATTTGTGTTTTTCTGAAATACTGTTGGAAAAGGTGTAGTCACGACACCACCGAGCTCCTCTACAGCAGAAAGACCATAACGAAGGCACACAGCAGGTGCAACGGCATCCATCAAAATTTGTATCCTGATAACCCCTGATATGGGAAGTGGGAGCTTACTGAGCACTCCAGCATCCCAATGATAGTTGGCACGGGTGAGGTCAAGGACTTCGCCGGTGCACACCTCTCTTAAGCCACTCACCAAGTAGGATTTACCGATCGTCGTCTGGCCACCTCACTGAACAACGCGGATCAGGAGGTCTTTGTAAGGTGCTAGAGGGTATTTTATAGACGGATCTTTGCTGTGATAGAGATATATAGATATATGGGCGTTTCAATCATGTCGAACGTAACCATCGTACACATTCAAACTGAAAAAAAAAACCATAATTTAAAACGTTTTTTTATTTTGACAATAGGATGTAGATATTTACTATAGACTGTGCTATTGTGAGCCATTCCCATCGCCCTTACCATGGGATCACATTTCAAATAACAGATGAATGATATGTTTGCACGGAAGAAGGAAGGAAGGATACCATGACAAGTTGAAAAACAACCACACTAAGGCATTTGACGTCCAAGTGTATTCGTTAGTCAACGTCCAGCGTTGTTTGAAAATACAATAAAAGCAAAAAATCGCACTGAGG
>JAPVRG010227673.1:0-10139 GCA_029783565.1 Rhagoletis cerasi | reverse complement strand
AGTTACTAAAATATCGCAGTTTTTGTATTTCTGAAAATTACCGTTATATGGGAGGTGGGCGTGGTTATCGTCCGATTTCACCCATTTTCAATACCATCCGTCCCTATCCCAATAGTAGTATGTGTACCAAGTTTCGTTGAGATATCTCAAGTTTTACTCGAGTTATCGTGCGGACGGACGGACGGACGGACAGACAGACATGGCTTAATCGATTTCTCTTTTCATTCTGAGCATTTTGGTATATATATGTCTATATCGTTCTCGATTCCTTTAGGCTGTTACAAACAACCGTTATGTGAACAAAGTTATAATACCCTTGTGCACACAGTGCGCTCGGGTATAAAAATAGGGATTTCCCGACGGTTTTTGATGACTTAGGTAAGCGTAAGCTTGATACAACTTTTCTCTCAAGGTTGGTCCGCCATCATATTTTTGCAAAAAAAGACCATACGGCATTTGAAATTATATAACCATATAATAGTCCGAGAGCTCGTGACAAAAACAGGCAAAAGTTGTATAATGGCTGGAAATTCCATATGATGTACTATTAAGGGTGTACAAGGGTCATCATATTGAATTTTCAGCCATTATACATTAGTAAACGTAGTGGCAGCTCTTTTTAACGGCTCCCTTATCCCCAGGCTGTATTTTGGAAACTTTCGAAGCTTTTCTTCCCCTTTTCCTCTAAAAGCTAATTAACAATATTAAACATTTAAACAATAAACTAATTTTTATCCATTCTAAAACTCTTGTACCGACATCGGTATTTCGACAACTTATGCAACGTGCTAACAACTACACGGTCTAACCAATTCCTCACGTTTTTGTCTACTATAAACTAGTTTACTGCCAATTTTCAAATATTAGAAAACACTTGATGATGGCCCTGACGAAGAGTGTTTCATATGCATACAGAGTTCTAATTAGTATCAAAAAAAATCCTGTATGGTTTTTTTTGCAGTCTAAAGTGGTCGAGAAAACAAAAGCGTAAATAAAATTGGTCTCTAAATTAACAAAAAATCTAATAAATCAACCTTTGCTTAATATTTTCCACAAAAAAGTGTATATTGTTAAGTAAGTAGTGTTTTCTTGTGAAGCCTTGTTCTCAAATAAAGGTCATTAAGAGGCGCGCATAAGTACATTTAGAAAACAGGAACGAGATAATAAAGATAAATTAAAACTAACTCGTATTGTTTTTGTATACAAAATACTACTACGAGTACTCATAACAAGAAATCCATTTGAAAATGTTGTGATAAGAACTTTTTTTCTTGGCTCTGCAGCCGAAAAACAACAAAATTTTCCAAAATTAGTCTTGAATGAACTATGGGCATTTATGTTTATACATATCGAGCCCTAGCCGCCAAAAAACGTAAGCGACAGTTTTTTGAAATTTTTTTTGAGGCAGAAATGCATCTAAATTCTCTAGGAGCATTTCTGCATCAAAAAGAAAATTTTGACAAAACTTTGATTAAGTTTTTTATGCTATTAGGTCTCGATATCGGAATATTTTTAATTTTTTGAGGGATTTCAAAAAATTTTGGCAATTAACCTTTTGTCATATCAAAACATGTTATAGCAAAACATCGTTATGCGTTTGAAATTATTTATTCTCCAATGTATATGTAATATTTAGCGTTTCTTGAAATAGCCCTATCACAGCTCACATAAATCTACCCTGTAGTAAAGAGTATCTGCATTTTTTAATGAATGTTCCTTGACACTGAAAGTAAAATGCCGGGAGTTGAATGATCGTTACGTTACTAACTATCGCAGGTATTTTACTGTTCGGAGTTTTGCATGTATTTTCTTTAACAACATGTAAATTAAAAAAGAATATTGTACCTAAATGCAGTTAAAGAAAATACATGAAATTCCAAAAACGGTGAGACTTTTACCTGAAAATTTTTTGCTTATCAGGGAGCTGATTGTTCAGACATAAGGTTTTACTTTAAAACTCCTTTATTTAAACAGCTAAAGGCCGATAGCTTTAGTAGCTAGTGCCTTTTTTGTAATATAATTATTTATAGTTATATTTCATTAAAAAAAAATTAAAAAAATAAAATAAAAATAAACAGCTTAGCCCGAACAATTTCGTGAGCTTTTTACTAATTAATCTTATAAGGTATACTGAGAAAATCGTCAAAATCGATGATCTATAAGGAATGTTTAGATATAAGTTTAGCGATTTAACTCCTCCATCTGAATGAATGAATGTATCGTACACAGTTTGACAATTCAGATTATTCACGAAATTAAAAAAATCAAAATTGAAGCCCTGCTAAGACTACCTTGTTTAATGTGCCTTGGTTCACAGTGTACATCAATTTATCATAAGTAATTTGCAGCTCCTGAAGAAATGAAGATTAAGGTTAAATTTGTTGATGTTCATGAAAGGTATGAAGACTTCGGCAATCCGAAGACAGCACTGCCATTACTTGTTTTAGTTTCGGCCGCCCCTCGGTAAACGTGGGCATGCCTCTGATTGTATTTCTGTCAGAAACGAACTTTCCATAAAAAGAACATTTGCCATTTGGAGATGGTGAATAGTTTTCTTATGTCTGCTAAACTGGGACCATTAAGTTTAATTTGGCTCCTGCCGGGCAATAACCAAGAAAGTGTTGAATTATGCTATTTTTATTCTCTGTCACGCGACTTTTGTAGTAATCGTTCACCGGGGTGATTAATTGAACTACAAGTACTTCTATCAGCAGTGTTCGGTCAGAACTGCTGTGATTTTGTAGACTTCATTGCCTTATTAGGTAAAAATGGTCGTCTATCGTTTGAAATTTTAGTGTTCGCAGAAAATTTCATTGTCTGGACCGAGATATTGTTGAGAGAGCGAAGGAATTCAGGGACTACATTTGAAATCAGTAAAATTTGTTTCAGTGATTTGATAGCCGCCTAGTTAACTAGGAAAGTTATGACACTGCACCAGTGTTGTGGGGTTTAAGATAAGTATCAGTTCCGCCTGAAAATCATCTAATTATGTTATTTTTAAAATTAAGAACAAAATCACAAAAGATTAAAAAAAAAAAAATTTTAATAAAAAGTATCATTTTTTGGACCTTGTTCTTAGCATCCTCTTGGCATCTATGAAAGTAATTTAAAGTTGTTGTGCCGAGGTGACATAAGCGATTTTAGGCCAAAAATGAGTGGAACCTTCATGTAAACGTAAGAATGGAAATACTTAGTATCTTTTGTAAGCATTCCTTCACATATATGTACAAAAATTACTGTCGATTGTCCTCGATGCCACGAATGACCTGATTCTTTTGTAACAAGAGCAGACGGCCTGTCAAAGAAAGGCTTCCTATGTAATTTTATCACTCTTTTTTATGAAATTTTCTGAGAAATTTCGGCGAGAAATTTATGTAAACGACGATGAGAAAAATCTGATAAAACGTAAAAACGTCTCGTCGTCCACCACGCAGTTTTCGAATTTCTCAAAAAAAAAGTTGTGTTTCAGCAATTTAACTCCTTCTTTTGCAGTCTCGCTCTTAACAGCGCATTATCATACCAGCTTATTTCTTTCTTCTGCGCCCAAAAAATCCTGAGAAGTCAATTTTCTTGAGTGTGGTCACAACTTTCCTTGCAATTCTTTCGAAGGGTTTTATAATCTTTCAAAGGTCGGAAATTTGTTTGGGTAAGACGCACTCGTTGCTAGGCATTCTTCACAACGACCAATGGGACTGCTTTTGAAAGATTTGCATCAATTTTTCTCGCACCACATTATATTTCGGCATATAATGTAGAGGTGATGAAATGTAAAAAAAACTAAATCTTAATATTTCAATAGTACAATATGATAGGCAATTTTATTCGACGCAGTCCTTATCATAATATAGTACCTGTAGTCCTTTATAGACCAATTCCTGAATAGAATAGGGTCCATAAAAAAGGACTGTTAACAGCAGCTGCCGCCGAAGACTCATGTCACCGAAAGTTCAACTACAGATCCTACTCCAAACGTTTCAAAGATATACATACTAAACATTGCCATGCACATGAATAGCTATTCGAATATTCGAAAAGCAATTAGGAGTTTTCACCATTACTATTATCAGAAAAGCTAATATATAGCAATCCATGAGAGATATTCTGCATTTCAAAACTATTTCTGGTTATGCAAAAAGCGTGATAAAAGTGCTAGCTTGTATCGGTTTTGTTAAAAATTATCGCTGTAAAACGATTTTCTAAATAAAATATATTTTGTAGTTGACCTCAAAAACCAGGTTAACGCTTTTCTACACGTCATTCTTAATTTTTTTTATCTTTTTACGAGTATCGCACAAAATCTCAAACCTAATTGGCGTTATAATCTGATTACGTACAAAGCATAATAATAAGCTAAGCACAAAAGCAGATTTAATGGTTTGCTTTTTATTATTAATTTCTATGTGTGTGTATCTGTTCATCATAATGAAAATCACACGCTGTTTATTACGAACAATTCCTTTTGCCGACGGCTAGCCAACACCTGCCAGCTGCCCGCTAACTCGCGCTCAAAATCACTGCTAAAGCTTAGCTGCTTTATTTCTACACAACACATTAATCCACCTACAGAAGCAAACGAAAATTATAAACAAAGCCAACAAATACAAATAAGCACGAAAAAAGTATATATTTTTACACCCACACTTTTACAGATGAATTTTTCCGCGAGGATTTCCGCAACACCTTCAAATGAATGGAATAAATATTTTTCTACTGTTACATACTGTTAACTTAATACAGAAAGGCCCTAACTCATTATCATTTGGAATTCAGATTCATTGAAGAGCGGTCAGATAACTCACAATCCATCTAAAAGCGTAGGAAAAACAAATACTACAGCATTAGATTAAATTTTGTGTTTAAAAATATCAGCGTTTCGACGAAGTTCGGAACTGGAGAACTCTACTTTTTATTAAACTTTCAAACTGTATTTGAGTTGGGGCTTTTGTGAGTTAGGGCCTTTCTAAATTAAGGTAACTATATATACATATGTATATGACTTGGTATTTATGTACTTATGTATTAGTAACGTGCGAGTATTTGTTGGCAGCTTCCTCGGCCACCGCACTTTCACAATACTAAATACTACGTTTTTCACTCTCCAGCCGCGTTTTCCGTATTTTCTAACCATTCATTTTAAGTTTTTCCGCGACACTGAAAATTGTGTTGAGAAAAGTGTGTCGTGCTGGGCAAAATTCCTTTTCATCGCAAAAAGCTTTTGGACTGGAATACGCTGAAATGAAACAGCAAACAGTTTTGAATCAAACAAAGGAACATACATATATGTAAATGTATATCTGTGCGCTAGAGCGCTGGGCACCAGCTAACGCTCACAGCCAAACACAGTCAGCCGAAACAAAATCAACAGTAAGCTTTGGCGGCATTCAGTTCGGTGCTGGCATTCACAAACTTGTAGTTAAACGAACATGTGCTCCAACTGAGCGCGATATTGGAAGTGGCTGGTGGTGTTTACACTGTTCGTAGTATGTGGGTGCCTAGGGGCACCTGGGAGCCGCTCAAGGGAGTAGGTTGTTTGGTTGTCGGTAGACGGAGAGGGCTTTTGGGTTATTGGGTGTGTGGCATGTGCTTGTGTTTGTGTTTTTGATTATGTTTGTAGTGTCAGGATGCATACATATTTAGCGCTATTTTTTTTTTTTTGATAAATTTGTGTTGTTCCAATGACACTTGTAGCGTTGCATGGTTAATATTGCGCAGGTTAAATGTTGCCGCAACATGTTGAGCCCTTTATGTTGCGTCAAAATGCTACATGTGTTCATGGTAATTACGTTGCTTTCGAAATAAGTTTTTGTAATTTGCGATTTCCATCCTTTAAGAAGAATTCTTTTACATTAAATTAGCGGACAATATTCTCCGTAAAAATGTGTTCTAAATTTTGTGAATTTTCCAGTCTCAGTTCTTAAGAGTTCTCCACCAAGGAACACTTGGAAATATCAGCTTTGAGTTGAGAGTGCTTCACAGTATCCGGTTTTGGTAAAGTTTTAGTTGTATTCTTCTTTCGAAAACGTTTCTATTATGACATCATTGAAGGCAAGAAGCTTCATTCCAAGCTCTATTTGTAAGCCCTTCTAAATTGTTAAAAACTATGATAATAATCAATTCTAATAGATTCAATTCTTGATGCACATATCGCAATGCAAATATGCTAGTATGCGTATTTAAAGCTTAGGGCTAGGCTGATTTCTTATCAAGATCATAAGAAATTTATTATTTTGCACGATATGTACATCATGCAAGAGGGTGTCCCAGAAGTCGACGTCAAGCCGGAAATGGGTTATAGGCCAGTTATCAGAAAATCTTCACCCTGTGATGGTTTTATAATTTCCGTTACTACAAATTTCTACTTTTTCTCAATTTTATTTTTATTATCTAATTCTGAGTAATGCTGCTGTAAATTTTCGTCAAAAATTGATAGCCAACTACTCCATCTTTAAAGAAAATTACACTTTTTTCCAAATAAAATTTAAATTTAATGCTTCGCCCAATTTTAACTGACAGTACTGAAAAAAATGTACTGCAGTTTGTCAAGTAACTTTGAAAGTTGGCGCATTTAAAAAGGATTCCAAAATGGTATGACACTTACTAGATTGTTTCTTAAATGATGGAGAATTTTGATTTTTGTAAAGAAACTCGGTTTTGAAAATTTTTTCATATTCTATTGACTTGTCGTTATTCCTTCTTATTTAACGGTTTAGTTACTCTGCGCAATTCTGAGCGATGGCGGAACAACTTTTTTGTCAATTATTCACTATGGAAAAGCGACGAATAACTTTCCGGCAGAGGAATAAATATTTATAACAATCGCTTTTCCGAAGAGAGGACTTGACATTAAATTGCTTAATTATTTCTGTGTTGTGGTTTTGTTAACAATTTTAATTCGCGAATTTGTGTGCTATGAACGAAAAGAAAGAAACAGTCGCGAGTTCCGCGACCACCACGATCCGCGAATTGGTCGGCGGATGAGACGTTGCGCTTTGTGCGCGCACTTGATGATGTCGGTCGCGATGGCATTTTAAATCAGGCGACAAACGGTTGCACGCCGGAGTAACGGACCCAGAAGCATCGGAAAATAGCGAATATATTGAACGCCGAGCGTGCTTCTACGGTTGTTATTTTTCCATTATTTAAAATTTATTTTAAATGGTGTTAAATATTTTTTCTTTCAGGGAATTGTTCGTGAACCAATTCATCTGCAAAATTAGTTTAAGCAAATAAAGCAGTATTTTCAAATATATTCTACATGGCAGCGGCAAGTTTCAATAGGAACTGGTGGCGGACTTGCAAAACCCATGCCAGTATCTTTAACCGTTCCTCTCACTGGAGCCATGCGTGACTTGCGAGCGATTCTGCGCGATCGCTTCTATGGCCTCCATTCCGAATTTCACTGCGATATGGTAATTTATGGAGGAGGTTCAGCAAACAGCAAAGAGCACTCACTACTGAATGCAGAAGCATGCCCAAAACACAAATACCGGATGATACACAAACCCCATTGGATGTAACATTTCTTACCTGTGTATATGTATTTCCAAAGCAATTGTAAAAGTCAATAATGAATTTTTAATGAATAACATGGAATAACTGCCTTATTCGCTCGATTCAGACCAATTATTTACTCCCCAGAATAACTATTCTCACTTACGCCTATTGCGTTTTATTCTATGCGTCAATAATAGACTTATTCCGACTAATTATCCGCTAAGCCGCAAATATTGCTATTCCGCCTAATTCCGGCATACTCGGAGTATCAATAATTAGCCGTTAAAACGGTTTTAATGTACCCAAGACTTTCCTTGATGGCGTAAAATTTAAGTTAATTCTAGTTTGAGTGAGACGGAGAGAGTCATTTTACGAAGCGTGAGTGAGACAGAGAGTGACGCCACTTTTTTCTGGCCTGTCACCCGTTTCTGGCTTGACGTCGACTCCCGGAACATCCTGTATGTATAAGTTAAGTAGTAAACAAAAATGAGGAATATTCAAAATCCATGAAACTGTAACAACAAAATGAACTAAAAGCTCATGATTACGTGTGTTTATACGAAAGTAACGCAGTCGAAAATAAGCACGCGTGTACCTACATATGCACGTATACATGTATGTATGGATGTGTGTGAGTAATCTCGTAACAAAGCCTGAGGCGAACTGCTCGAGTACTTAGGTAAGCAAATCCAAAAGCATAGCCCTGAATGTGGATATAGTAATGTAATAAGAAAGGCAATAACACTTCACCATGCCAAAAAAGCACAATCCATGCTTACAATCAGGTATGTATGTATAGATATGCAAACGCAAACACTAACCCAAACAAACAAAACAAAAACAGTATCACCGTATGCATACAGATGCGATTGCGAACGCATATCGTGCTGACTATTTTTCGGGATAAAAACTTTCCCTCATTATTTGGCTTCGAACTGTCAACAATGGACGGTGTTAATACATACGAGTACAGACATACACAAAACGTATGGCTATTGAACCCCAAAAGCCATACCATTCGCTAAATGCGCATGTTAAGCGGATTTAAACTGGACTAAATTGTTCAATTGCAGTATTTACGATTCCACATATGGCATGTCGCTAAGTTATGACAATGTATGTAACTATAGTGCTTATCATAACTATACGACACCCATTTATTGGCAAGTTTTGAATATTTATTTTAATATTATTTAATTTTAATAGTTTTTTTATTAAAGCATAGTTTATTCTTTAACAGAACCTGTATAAATCCAAGTTTCAAACTTTGTGCAATATCTAAAAAAATTTAAACAAATTTTCATAAAAATGTCGAGTCTGTTAAATAAATTTCTTAGAAAGATATTGAGTATGCAGTATTGTTGTCCATTCATTTTTAGGTAAAGTGCTACGACTTACTATTGAGTTTTGGCAATTTAAATTTTTTTTTTTGTTGACGATGCCAGTTATTTCTTCCATACGAAGGATGTAAGATGATTTTTTTTATATGGAGGAAATGAGCAGCACCTTCAACAAAAAAAATCCCAAAAATCAACGGTAAGTCCTAGCTACTTTAAACTTACACCTTATTAAACTAGAATTGATTTGACTACAAAACTTCTTACTCAAAATCTTTCTAAGAAATCTAATTGAAAAGCTCAAAATTTTTACGAAATGTTTTTGAATAATTTTAAATATTGAACATAGTTTAAGACTTAGAATTATTAATATTAAATAACAATAAAATAAATAGTCAAAACTTGTCAATATTTGGGTGTCGTATATTCATGAGAACCACAATACACACATATGTGTATATTATTCTTTCAGCTGTTTGTCTATAAAAGCAAATATTGCAAAGCATACCGCAGCGCAGGCGCACTTCTGTGCTGGAGATGAATTCTCTCATCTAGCTCAGTAAGTGCCGAGAAAAGCTCGAAGTGTGTCGTTGTCAAAACGTTTCGCTCCTTTTGAATGGGTCACACACTCCCATACGCCATCAGACATATGTAGTCAGGTGGTGAATATTTAAATATATCAATTAGAAGGCATGTGGGTGAGAAAAGTGTTGCGTGCTGAGTTATGCACAGCGCATTAGAAGCACCTGTAAAAAATTATTTATAGTATATGTATGTATGTCATTGGCGATCTTCTTCTTCTTCTTGTCTTGCGCTGAAACCGCTTAAGCGATTTTGGCCGAGTCCAACAAAGCACGCCAGTTGTTTCGCTTCTGTGCCAACTGACGCCAATTGGAAATGCCAAGTGAAGCCAAGTCCTTCTCCACCTGGTCTTTCCAACGCAGAGGAGGCCTTCCTCTTCCCCTGCTACCACCAGCGGGTTTCGAGTCGAATACTTTCAATGCTGGAGCGTCTGTATCCATTCGAACGACATGACCAAGCCAGCGGAGCCGCTGTATTTTAATTCGCTGCACAATGTCCATGTCGTTGTAAAGCTCGTACAGCTCATCGTTCCATCGCCTGCGATACTCGCCGTTGCCAACTCGTAAAGGCCCGTAAATCTTCCGTAGAATCTTTCTCTCGAATACTCCAAGGGCCGCTTCATCGGATGTTGTCATTGTCCATGCTTCTGCGCCATATACCAGCACGGGCATGATGAGTGACTTATAGAGCGTGGTTTTCGTTCGACGAGAGAGGACTTTACTTCTG
>JAPVRG010227629.1:0-12349 GCA_029783565.1 Rhagoletis cerasi | reverse complement strand
GATATGAAGAAAAATGTAATTGAGCGACTACTATGGTGGTCAAAAAAAAAATTTTTTTTTATTAAATGCTTTTCAAAACCACTTCATATGAGAGGTGTACGGCGAACTTTTTTTTTGTCTGAAGGCGAGATGCTCTAATTTTTTTATGGAGCCCATGAGGTCATTGAACTTCCGTAGGAAACCCCCCTTCCTCGAGACAAAAACATTGGTGTATCACACTTTAAAATCCGACTATAAATGTCGAAGATGTGAAGAAAAATGGCGACTACTAGGGTTGTCCAAAAAAAAATTATTTTTTTTATGAAATGCGTTTCAAAAACACTTCATATGAGGGGGCGTACGGCGAACTTTTTTTCGATACGGTCTAACATACATATTTGTATTAATGCATTGTGCTGTCATATAACTGCTTCCAATACAGGCAGATTGAATGGAGCGTGTTCCTTGTTGGAAAAAAAACTCGAAATAGATTTATTATATCCGCCTTGTCATCACCACATTTACGAGCTAGCTCACTTAACATCAAGTCCCGATGTACCTTTATTTAAAGAATTGAAAAAAATGGTCTAAACTTGATATCAAAAATATAATTAGTGGAATGGAAGACGAACGTTGTCAAAAAAACTTTCAACCAAGCCATTTCGTTTGCTGTTCTAGCAACTAACCATGATTTGTTTAAAGAAATATGCAGAAAAAAAATTGAAAATTCGCCCGCCTGGTGCAATGCACCAAGCAAGATGGATGTCTCAAGCCATATACTGCCTAAAAATATTTTTGTTTCGGGCGCTGTATCTCTTGATGGAGAACAAAAGCTTGCACTCTCTGATATTTGCGACTTTATAATTCGCTTTTACGTGAAAGCATAGTTTATGTGCCCCACTGCCTCAGCAGCTTCTGTAGAGGATCTAAATTTTTTAAAAAATTTTAAATTGTATGAAGTCACAGGCAGCAGTAACGAGATTGAGTAAGCAGTAACGAGATTGAATAAGCATTTATGGTATCTTTCTGAAGAGGTGTCAGCCATGGCTTTTTTAATGAAAAATTGGATGCAAGTACAAGGAAAAATATGGAAAAAGCACTTGTAAAAGAAAGCAGAGGTGTCACTAAGAAAAAATTCACAGTCGATCACAACAGTGTTCAATCACCAGCAGGTTTAGTACAGCTACATTTTTGAAATAAACTTTCAAAATTTTACTTTTCAGTCAAATCAATAGCTTTTCTTATTTCACGCGAGAATTTGACCTTATTTTCAAGACTCAAGATCGATGCCGCTTTTTTGAAATGTGATCCAGATAAATGGGAAAGTGAAGGGTCTTTCATTAGGGGATATGATCTGATAAAACGATTAAAAGTAGTGGACGATACTTCTGAAAGAGCAGTGAATTAATGCAAGATTATCATGGCGTTATAACAAAAGATGAGAGTCAGAGGGCATACGTATTGCAATGTGTTCGCGAGCATCGTTCATAATATCCCAACTGTACAAAGAAAAATTTAAATAAAGATTATTAAACCAAAACCTTACAGGGTCATTAAATAAATAAATTTACATAATTTGGTGATTAAAAATTAAAAGAAGGGTTTTATACACTATAACTATATTACTGCACATGGATCACCATATGGTATGATATACAGCAATTCAAACTTCAAACGCAAGTCGGGTAGTGGAAGCGTGGTCCAAGGGGGGTAAAATTTTAGGACAGTTCTTTTTGTACCCAACCTCAACTTTTTGGGGGGTGAGACCGAAAATAAGTCTTAAAAAATTCTGTACATACAAATATGGGACAACCTAATGTACATACATACATATATTATTGCTTGTTCTGGTACTCATTTCATTGGTTGACCAAATGAATTTGAACTTGCTAGCCACCCGGTCGCCTACCGAACAGCAGCTACGAACTAAAATTTTTGCTGGTTAACTGTTGTTGATTTCGGTGATTTTGTTGTTGTCTCTGAATTTTGTTTGGCAACGCTTTTTGCTCCTGCCACGCGCAGTCACAGCCGCAGCGAATTCGCATTCAGGCTCAGATTAACAGTTTTCCAACAATTTTCCGAACAGCGGAAGGGGGAAATTTGTGTGCATGCAGATAAAAGTGCCACAGAGCAACTTGTCATAATAAATTTACCCGGCAGACCAGTATTTATGTGCAATTCAGCAAAAACAATGGATTTAATGTGCAGTAAAATACGTACGTTCGAATATATACATTTATCGATTCATATTTATATACGCATTCAGTAAGGTTTATGCAAATACATACATGACTATGTATATGGGTAGGATTTCCCGATACACATTTGATTTTACTATTTTTGATGGCGTCTCGATGTAAAAAGAGCTTTTATGTTACGCTTATGAACGAAATGCTAAAAAAGTCTTTATGAAGTGCATCTGGTAGTTCCGTAATGTGCATATTTATATACCTATGTATATGAATATGAGGGTATGTTTTCTTCTCAAATATCTAGATAAATATTTAACACAAAGCATTTTGTGTAAATCGAATTCCTTGTTAATTGGATAGGCAACGAATTTTTGGTAGGTGAGAATGGATTTGGGACTGCTGGTAACAAACAAATATCGAATCAGGTGAATGGCTTAAGTAAATTTTTAGTATTGTATTAATGACGAGAGTCATGTTTGCGGAAAATTGCAAAACGATGTTTAAATGTATACATACACACATTTGTATATACCTTTTGGTCTCAAGTGCTTAAATAATAAAGCAATAAGAGAGAATTCTTTACTTGCTCCAATCGCAGTTTCCTATATTTTAAAACTCCGCGTGTAAGCGAAAATTCTTAATTGGTCGAAATGAAAAACGAGATTAAACGGCAATGAGCTTCAAAGCGATTTGCTTTCAATAAATCGATAAAATTAAATGTTGATACGGAACACCAGACGCCGAAGTGACTTGGAATCGCAAAAGCCCTCTAGGGCTTGATAACAAAATGCCAAACATGAAACATTATTGCGGATTTCTCGCTGTAAGTAAAATTCAAGCTGTCCACCGCAACAACAAAAGCCACAAAAACATTCTAGCCAACAGAAACCTTGCATGCCTTTACAACGGCCAGGATTGCCATTTGCTTTCATTGTTCCAACAATTGCTGTTGCCTTTTTTGTTGCTATTGCTATGCTGATGTGACGCAAGTGTAAATAAACTGCAAAAATGTTATAGATGCGCGGCAAGGCTTCAATGGCAGCAACGAAACGGTGCAACGATGGGAGGAAGAGCAACAAGAACGATAAAAGTAGTGAAGTGGGAAAAATGCAAAAGGCCAAGTGGCACAGCTAACCGCCAAGCAGTCAAACAGCCAGCAACCAACAGGCAACAAATACCATTCAACTTGCAACACTCACATTACACATACATACAGACAAATATGCACATACGCGCAAGTGTATTATATGTTCTGCTGCAATGAATGTAGTATAGCTCAAATACTGCAACGCCGAATTCATACCTACACACTCTTTTGCACACAAATTCGGAGCGTTTGGTACTATGAATGCATGAATGGTTGAATAGGCGACTAAAACCGCTAGAGGTTGGACGAGTGACTGCCAGTGAACAACGGAGAGGGTGGTGGGGCGTTAAGCACGTTCGTTAATCTTCGAGAATCCGAGTGGATATATGCGGCGGTATTATGCGGAAATTTATCTGATTTAACACCTAATATACAATAACTTAATATGCGGCACTCTGCTGTTGCACAAACACAATCGAATATCGGAGTGTGATCACACACAAACAAAACGCATGCTCGGCAGTCCTCATAAGCGCGTGCCTGTAGTGATTATGCGGTGACTGTGGCGGTGATGCCAACCGGCCGAATGGTCATAAAGCCAAAGTCGACTAGTCAGCCAGGCAGCCAGGCAGCAAGCAATGCAGGTGACAAGGGGTGCGGGTGGCAGTCGCCTAGTGGCAATTTTGCCAAACTCCAATAACAACACCATGTCTGGACAATACCCTCTTTTAGGATGAATGCATGCTTCATACGGCAAAGCGACAGCCATAGGCGAAGAAATGTAAAACGGCGTTGTTGTTCCGAAAATGTGAATATGAACTACATAAATCTTCAAAGGCGGCTGCTGTAACAACAAAAATTACTTCAGCTCTACAACGACAGCATTGGAAAGGTTGATGTTTCGGTTTCGAGTCAAGTGTTATGTGTGAGGAAGCAGGCAAGGCTTTTGGAGGGCGGGGCTAAGAAGAGAAACAATCTAAGCTTATATACACGGCGCACCGGGCCAACGCTCAAAATGAATGCCAAAGATGAAGCAAAGCAAGAAACCAGAGGCAGCCTAGTGTGCAGAAGAAAGGCACTTAAGCTGTGGGCAGCAGGAAGCGAAGCCATCAAAGGCTTAGCAATACATTCACATACGAGTGCACTGTACGTACATAACGTTACCTTAATATAGAAAGGCCCTAACTCAAAAAAGCGCTAACTCAAATACAGTTTGAAAGTTTAATAGATAATAAAAAAGTATAGTTCTCCAGTTCCAAATTTCGTCCAAACGCTGATTTTGTTAAACACAATATTTAATCTAGTGCTGTAGTATTTGTTTTTCCTATACTATTAGATGGATTGTGGGTTATCTGACCGCTTTTGGATGAATCTGAATTCCAAATGGAATTGAGTTAGGGCCTTTCTATATTAATGTAATGACATGTACATGTATGTGTATGTGAGTGTGAATAAGGCAACGAATCATTTCCCACATTTCGATGGATCGGTGCTTCGGTGTTGCCTTGCGCATATTCGGGTGCACAAGATTCATAATTCTTAGACTATAATGCATTCATATCGCAATTTTAATCATAGTGCGCCTGGCAAGTGCTGAGATGAACATACACGTATGAGTTTGCTTCCGATGTAAGCACTTGTGGACAACCAAAGCGTGTAGAAGGAAATTCTTTTTTAGTGAGTGGTCTTCAAGTTAAAGTGAAGATGGTAGAAGTAAGAAGTGTTTTTTATCATATTTGTTCTAACACATATGAAAATATGTAGTTGGTAAAGAAATAAAAGGGACTGAAGTATGCTAATATGGGACTAAACTTCTCTATCACTTCCATTTGAGGTTTTTCATAGCAACTGCCATGTCGTCTGTTGTGCTTTCATATACTATACATACATATGGTCGATTCTACGGAAAATTGAGAGTTTTGTAACGTTGCCAGTGCACTTTTAAGGCTTATATCTTTAGGACAAAATTATCTGATAAACAAATGTTTTAGCAGAACGCTGAAACCAAAATAAGTCAGTGTTTCTGTGCAAAAATTTGTTTAAAATGTGTTTGTTGTCTTAAAGATATAAGCCTGAAAAGTGCACTGGCAACGTTACAAAAAGTTCAATTTCCTGTAGAATTGGTCATATGTAGATATTTACATTTGTGTTTAACAATGTTTAAAGTTATAAACAATAATATTACAATTTTTCCAACAAGGTTACTGAGCTGTATACCACGATTTGCGTTTAGGAAAAATGGAAAAAGCAACAAAGCCTAAGCGGTAGAAGTTATAACTGCTATTTTGGAGATCACCACTTCTCCCCATCAGACTTCTTTCACTGGACCTCAGCAACTTCTTCAAGTGCAGCTGATTCGCCGCTCTTTCAACTTGACAGGGTGATTGATATTAATAATTCTATACATTAATTATACATTAGTCAGAATTATTGTATAGTTTTAGGCAGGCTCATCCTACTATTTATTTTGTTATTATTACACTATACGACCAAGTCAACTTTTTTTCTGGTTATTGGACTAAACCAAATTTTTTTTTGGAGATTGAGTCATAAGTAAAAAAGTAATTTCTCCGTTTTTCGAAGTTATCCTACGAAATCGACATCCGAAATTGGCCTTTGGTAAAAAGTAATTTTTAATTATTGCGGTATCGCAAAAGCGGAGAATGAAATTTTTAAAATTGAAAATGTTACATGAGTAAAATGGAAGATATAGCATAGAAAATATACACAAAGATAACAAGATATGTCAACACATAGAATTCAAGCGAAGTGTTGAAGTGCTTTGTTGCTACCGTGATGCCATCACCCGCAAGATGGCGCAATCTTTTATTCTATCATCCTTAACAAATACTAGTGCTGCGTAATGACGCAATTTTTTTTAACGCGTAAATACCTTGTAACCGCGTAAACCTCGTAATTTTAATTTTGTAAGGGAAACCGATTTATTTACGAAGTTCACTCGGTTACGAAGCATTTCCGCGTTTAAACGAATACCCTGAATGTTTCGATGTTGGATAAAATTAGTTTACATTGGGTGGGATTAGTACAATTAGTACAAATTTCTTTATTGTTAAGTTGTGCTCAAATAAAAGCAAAATACAATACTGCAAAATAATAATACATATCGGTTTCAAATCGGAAACTTTAGACTTAGTGGAATGAAAAGTAAATGACGCCACACGCTAAAATAACCGATTTATAAAAGATTGGACAATTTTTATTTATTAAAAGAATTTCTTAAGATACATTTCTCGTACTTAAAAATAAAAATTAGGTTCACTTAATTTTTTAATTAAATATTTACAGACCACATCTCAATTCGAATATGAAGTCAAAATATAAGAAAATAGAACAGTTTTCGAGACATATGCAAACTTCGGTTTTTTGAGATCTGAAAAAGTTTACTCAATTAATTGCAATTTTTTTTGGATAGAGCTGGCCAATCTCGAATTTATTTTTACGTTAGTGAAACTCATTAATAGTTTTACCATCCATGTCAAAGGCATTTTCTAACCGGATAAGTAGTTCAGGAACTATTCATTTATTTATTGACAATTTCGCATAATTTTTAACGAAATTAAAAAAAAATACTTTTAATACAAATATCAACATGATAAGACTTGTTAACTTCCGGATTCTTTCTAGCCCTGGTCCGAGCAAAATCGCAAAAAAATTATAGATACAAGTTTTCTGTTAACAGCGGTCGCCTCTAGGCAGGGAATTGCAAACCTCCGAGTGTATTTCTCATAAAATACATTCGCCGTTCGTAGTCGGCGTAAAACTGTAGGTCGCTCCCCCCAGAAATTGAGAGTGGCTCTACCTCACTAATAATATCAAGACCTGAATGTAGAGCTTTAGAGGCATATGACCTTATTCACACAAAAAAAATAGATTTAAAGAGCTCTATAAAGGGACATTTTCATAAAAATTTTTTTATAAAGCAGTTAAAGCCTCCTTTATTTTTTATGAATTTGGGTGATACTCTATTAGTTTTAGTTGTAAGCGTCTTTTAAGAGATAACGACAGTTTAACTAGAGTTAGAGTGTCGTTTGTTTTGAAATGGGACCTTAATAATTAAATCCTGGTTTTATTCTTGTCTATAACTATGGCCTCTTGAAGCAGTGGGTACGATTGTAATATGTACTGATACTAACACGCCTCATAAACTTCTTATACAATGCGCCTATGTGGAGAGGATTTTCAAACAAATTTAGTTTCTATATATCACAGTTCATTCGTTGGGTGGACTTAAATTTTCATAGAAAATCAGATGGTGAGACTATGGTGGCAATAGCAAAGATCTTCAAAAACGAAAATTGTACACTGGCACTGTAAATAAATATCTACAAAATGAAAGCAACAACACTAAACACCATCATGAATTACGTTGCAGTGTTTGGACTTAGTTAAGGATATTTGTGAGCTTTTTGTGATTATGCTCTACAACGCAATGGATATATGAACGAGTATAAGCACACGAACGCACATACAAGTGTGTGAATGTTCGCATGTGAGCTGCATAAAATGATTGCAATTTACAAAGTAATGAAACGTATTGAAATAAAATGAATAAAGAGCACTATGATTGTAGTTGGGCTTAGGTTGCATGCACTGCCTGCCACATGCCACATGCCATAGGTAAATACATGCAATGCAGTTTTACCCGCATGGTCCATGGGGCGTCTTTGTTGTTATGTGCTCGCTTTTTCGCTGTAGGCAATTCCATTCATTTCCATTTTTCTCTCTTCCCCACACTACCTGACACTAGCCACCGTGGGCTGTATGCACACACTTTTTGGTGTTTAGGGGGATAACATCAACACCACAACTGCAGATACAAATACCAATGCAATTCCAAATAAATGGCTGGTCGTACAACAACGTGAAAATGTGCACACTCCGTAATTTATAAGCGTTTGCAATTTAAGCAAAATTCGTTTCTGTTTGCATTTTCGCGTTGCTGTACGCATTTGTTTATTCTTGTCGTTGTTGTTCCTATTGTTGTTATTGCTTCTACTAGGTGAATTATGTGGGCAGCGTTTTTCATTCGTTGTTTGCAATACAAATTCACAAATGTGTTGGCGCACTATCTCAAACAAACATGCACACATTCTGGGATTTGCGGCTTTTGAGTTCACTCTGGGCGCGAAATGTTAATGACCAAAGGATTTTAATGGAAATTTACCGAGGATATTAAAATAGAATTATTTAAAAACGTGAAAACTTCAACGTGTTTATGAATATACTCGATATTTACAAAAGGGAATATGTATATGTATGTATGTATTACTGCAGCTGCTGAAATACGCATGCTCAAGATAGAAAAAGCTTTTATTAAATCCAGGTGCCATTTCGAATATTTGTTGGACTGTTGGTGAAAAGTTTTTATCAACAAAGCGGAAAAGTGTAAATTATTTGGAATAAAAGACAAGGGCTATTGCTAATAGGCAGGAATCATGGAAAGACACAAAAACTAGACTGCGGGCTGTTTTTTTATTCGTAGAAGTTTAAAAAGTATTTAGTAATCGGACAGAGTCTTTAAAACCCCATCAAAAGTACACATAGATATTTATCCACATCCTTTATGTATCGTGCTTCCCGTTCCAAAGCTATTCCATAGAGGTTTTTCCACACACATAAGTATGTGGAGTGGTCTCTTAAAGCTAAGACATATACTAGCATTCATTAGATCTGTGAAAATTTTCCAACTTTGGAAGAGGGAATATAGCTATGTCAGTTTATAAATGACTAGGTATCGGGACAGTTTTAATATACAAAAAATATCTACATCGGCTACGATGCTGCTTATATATCAATTGTCCTTGTTGAGTTTAAATTTTACTGTACGGAAGGATGAATGCGTTCAATAATCGCCCAATTTGAGCACGAAAAGGTGGGCAGTGTTGTGATTGGTTTATGATGGCACATATAATGATTTACGGATACAATCAAATAATAATTAAAGCATTGACGTTAAGCATTTTGAAGTTCCACCGACGCTATATATGTACAATACAAAATCAATGTAGGTGTGTACATAAGTTGATCTAAAATACAATCCACACTTATAAGTAAACAATTATGAAAAAGGTTGGCACATGCTTACAAAACTGCCGCTATTTTTACTTTATTTTTGCTCAGTACTCTGCAACTATTTTTCTTTTATTGAAAACTAGCAGACTACCCGACGGTGTGAACACAAAAAAAATCTAAAAACAATAATATACTCTACTATATTTGTCCTCTTCTTAGATAGATTTGTTCCTCTACACAAAATTTCAATATAATGTGGCTTGTGATTCCACAGTTATAGCTGAACAAAAACTTCACGCCTATGCACGGTGCCACGTCCCCTTATACAAACTCATTTATCTTTACCTTTTTGTATAATCATCTATTATAGTTAGTAATGTCTCCACACTATATTTCAAAGTCATGTGACTTAAGGGTGCAATGTTATAACTGATCAAAGATTGTATGCCTAATGGGCCCCGTTGTCTAAGCCAGTTTTAATTTTTATGGAAGGCGCCACGTCCTATTTTAAAATAACCCCCACTTTTCTGCATAAGTATAGGATATATTTCATATATCTGCATATCGAGTTCCATTACTCTACTATAAACACTTCTACGATACCAAGCTCCAGTGCTAATGAAAATTCAATTCGTATAGGAGGAGCCACGCCCCTTTTTCTAATTATCCCCTTTTTTCCTATTAGTTTGGGTTTGACTTCGTATATCTTCGTATAACGTATATCGTACAAACTTATAAACTAATATATAGGAAAGGGTTTTTCTTAAGTAAAAAAGAATTTCGTTAATACCTCATGCAAAGACCGGTCGATGTTGAAATGGAATAAGCTCTGTGAGGTATTATTAAAATTATTATTTAAGAGACCCATGTATGCCATTACGTGTGGGGTATACCGAGAACCGAGTAGTTAAATTTTCAATGAATCTGGAGCATGAATCCGGCTGAATTTGTGCTATACACTATGGTCCATTTGTCCGTTTTTGTGGAAACAACTAATTTTTTACATGTGCTACCATTTGTCCGTTTTTGTGGAAACAACTAATTTTTTACATGTGCTAACATCACTTTTTTGATGCCATGCTACAAAAAAAAAACTATCGGTAAAGTAACGAAATACATGCCCAGCAACAACACAAACTCGGTTATTTATGCGAGTTCAGCCAGGTCTGTTAAAAAATACGCGACCTGATGCATAGTGTTGTTAAGTGGAAAAACTGCTTTATTGTGAATTGTTGATGAAAACGTACTTGGGGCGCATACCAAAAATCGGAGGAGAAGCTCGGCCAAACACTAAAATATACACATAGCCAATCTATTATTATTATTATTATTACTGTAAAACATACGATGGGCAACTCTGTTTTGGTAAAGAGCCGTTATGTAGTAAGGAATCAGCAACCAAAGTCTACTTATTTTCGTGCAATTAAAAATTCGACTAAGTATGGGATATAAAGCGGAAATTTTAACTGCTGTTATTAAAATATTAGAACACATTATTAAAAAAAGTTGGTATGGAGACTACGAGTTAGTAGATATTAAAGATGTGTGATTACAAAATATTGCGATTTTGTTTTGGTGATAAAATCTCATTTTTTTGCTACCAAATAAATTATTGGATTTTTTAGATCTTAATTTTACATAAGCCTAGGAAATTTCGGCTACGTTTGGCTAAGATACAGTTACTAAAGAATAAAATTATTATGCCCTCTTAGCTTACGTCACCATATTTTGCAATTTCTGAGAAAACGGAAAATTTGATACTGTCAGTAGGGGGGAGAACTCAATAAAGAGAGGAAACAAAAGGCTGCTTACAGTTTTGTTGTTGCAAACGTTTCTCCTTTTAACCTTTCAGTAGGCAAATCAAGAAATTCGGATTTTTAATTGAAATTAGTTTAATTTTGCAAAATTTTTCAGAAATTTCCACTGCGTGAATGGGTTTTATGATTTAGTGGATTTTTTCTGTCATTCGAATATTTAAAAAAGCTGCATTCAAGTTTTTTTATTAAAATTGCAAATCAAAAAGTGCGTGGTCGCTTGACATGTGTGAGATAGCCACAACCTCAATAAATTAATTAAAAATTTCCATCATAGCGACCGCTGTGTATAACACGTAGCAAATTGGGAAAAAATAATTGGTTATTAAGGTTAAAACCTCAGGGGGATTCCACTTCGAGGAATTACGGGCGTGGCAACCCCGAGGTACCCCAGTTAACGGTCGCCAGTCCGGAGTGATGGTGAGCTCAACTGGCAGAAGTTTCGGCGTCAAGGTCTGACCAGAGACTTAATTCTGGTACCAAGAGGAACAGGGGCCCAGAGCAGGGGCGTAGCCAAGGGGGGGTTTGGGGGGTTCGCTATTAATAAACCTTACGGAAGGTGGCGCACGGGCACAGCATCCTGTGAAAACCTGCAAATTGTGAAGTACCTGCAGTAGGATTCTGACAATCGCTAAGCTAAATTTTCATCGCCAAAATTCTCTAAACAAAATTTCAATACAACTGGTTATGTAGATGGCAATGGCTTGCATGTTCAAAAATAGAAAATGCAGCATATTGCACAATTTGCGTATTTTTTCACGCCAAAGTCGGTGGCGTTGGAATGCAGCCTCTTGGTAAGCTAATGACAGATTTCTATTGATATATTTAAATTTAAATGAACGCTTATGTATTTCGAATAACACTCAGAAGCCGGTTAACATTCAAATCGATGAAGGGCTCAGCAAAAAGATTGCAGAAAACCGAAAGCGTCTAATACCTATTATTCAAACTGTTTTATTATGTGGCCGCCAAAACATTGCTTTGAGAGGAAAAACGGACTCGGGCTCCCTAAGCGATGGCCATGGAGGCCATGAAGAAAATATCCGGGCTATATTACGATTGGTGAGCCTTAACAGCAATGACTTAGAGCCCGAACACATTGGAAACAACGAGCTACGGACCACAGCTACCAAGTTTTTATCTTCTTTATCTAAACGCTTTGTCGATGGCGACATGAATTTTTGAACGCGGCAGCGACATCACGAATTTGTATGAGTTTGACATAAAAGAAGAGGAAGAACCTT
>JAPVRG010227627.1:0-11109 GCA_029783565.1 Rhagoletis cerasi | reverse complement strand
TTTTCGACGTTCAGCTTTCCTTGCATTGTTGGACGCACATTTTTTGCTGCACAGAGGCGTGTGCGTATCTTGGCTGCAACAAGATAGTGGTCCGAGTCGATGTTTGGCCCTCAGAGTGTACGTACGTCCAAAACACTGGAAGCGTGGCTTCCGTCTATCACTACATGATCGATTTGGTTTCTGGTTTTCCGACCTGGAGACAGCCACGTAGCTTGATGGATCTTTTTATGCTTGAACCTAGTACTGCATACTACCATGTTTCGGGCCCCGGCGAAGTCGATCATCCTCAGTCCGTTATCGGACGTTTCGTCGTGAACGCCAGTACTCGGCGACGAAGTCTCTCTACCACCACAAATCCAACACCAAAGTTGCGCTCCTTTCGTGGCAGCTGTAGTAGACGTCGCAAGGCCCCACGTGTTTCTTGCCTTGCCCCGTCCATCGCATTTCTTGGATGGCGGTGATGTCAGCCTTTGTCTTTACGAGGACATCAACCAGCTGGGCAGAGGCACCTTCCCCATTAAGGGTCCGGACATTCCAGGTGCATGCCCTCAAATCGTAGTCCTTTAAACGTTTGCCATGGTCGTAATCAAAAAAAAGGGGGTCTTATCCGAGGCTTTTCTCTTCTTTTCATTGGAATCGGTTTTTACGTGGCGGGTCCCAAACCCAGCGCACAACCCATTTCTGGGGCGTTGGTGGTTTTTCAACCGAATGACAGACGCTCGCTTGCAGCCGCACCTACTGGTGAACAGACGCTGCAGACTCCAATGGGCCCTTAAACCGAATAAGTCGGAGTGGCCCCACCGAAGCTCCCTCTCTTTCTGCCGTGACCCAAGGCTCCACACCGGTTGGTTACCGCATTTCGCACATGGTTGCTCACGTTGCCCAGAGTGCGCGAACGAGGACGCAAGAGTCGGGATTGAGTATAGCCGCGCAACTGTAACTGCATACCCAGAAGAACGACTATACCCCATTGCACTTGGTATATAAAATTACTTTGTATTAAATTATAAAAAAAATATAAATGGGGTGGTAACCTTCGTTCTTTATTTCTCTTTAAAAGCTATTTCAGTCCTCTTTCATTTGATACCAAATCTGTTTAATTTGGATAAGCGGTTTGTTTATTATCTGGAAAGGACTTTTATTATAGACTTAAAAAATATTTGGCCAAGTTTAACAGTTGGAAAGAATAACTGCTATTTCGGTCGGTTTTAGTATGCACCAGATTATGACTTTGTTAGCCTTTTTTAATATTTAGAAAGCCTGTGGTAGCAAACGATGTACTTTAGGATAAACCCTCGAGGAAATACTCTTATTTTGTTAAAATATAAACTTTCCTCGTATAAGCGCATTTCGATGACAAGAATTACGGCGTTATTATGTATCAGGAACGATAGACAATACGAATGATTCGTCTGCAAACGACAACGTCTCTGATTGCGATATAATTACTCTATCCGTCGTCTTCGTCTTGCTTCTGATTGATTACGTTACAATTGTCTTGGTTGCGTTTAAACCGGATAGAATGATGCCGCCGGACTAATTTTTAAAGCATTCTTCTGCAGACGAATCGTTCGTGTGCCTATCGTTCGTGATACATAATAAGGCTGTTAATTAACAAAAAATATTTTTTATAAACCAGGAAAAAAGTGCGAGCTATTGGTTCCGTTAAATTTGGATTGCGCTTTTAAAAATAAATTCATATTTAAATTTATCCGAACAACGCCTCTAGTAAAGTTTGGATATTCATATGTATGTATATTAGGGCGGGTCAATTTGTATGGAGCGATTTTTTTCGACATCGTTCCTAGCATATTCGGATTCTTCATAAAATTCTAAGAAAAAAATTCCTACAGACCATAGCTCTAAAGTGAATTTCGAGCTTGCGCATTTTTAAAAGAAGATATCTTATATATAAAAATTAATTGCTATCCGTTAGTCTCGCTAAGATTCGAAAACGGCTTGACCGATTTGAATATATTTTTTTTTGGTTTGTTTTTTATAATATCCGGATGGTTAAAACCAGAAAAAAAATTAGATCGTTTCCACCTGTTTAAAAATGTCAGTATAAGTAAATTAATGAGATAAATTCGATATTACAATATGGGTGTCAAAATTATGAAGGCTTACAGGTGAAAATATTTTTCAGGGGGGTTGCCACCTGTTTCAAAATTTAATTTAATTAAATTGGTAAGATAAATTAAATATTGCAATATGGGTATCAAATTAAAACGGTTTAAGAAAGCTTACTGCTGAAAATATTTTTGAGTCGGGTTGCCACCAATTTCAAAAATTTAATTAATTTAAGTTGACAATATAAAGTATGTATTTATAATATAGGTGTTAAACGAAAGGTATTTGAAACATTTTTGGTTAAGAAATATTTTCAAAAGGCCTGTCACCTACCTGAGAATTAACAACTAAAAGTCATACTCGCCAATATTATTCAAAGCTTTTGAAGCTCACATTAATGTGGAATACTGGAACTCCGTCAAGTTAGTGTTTATTGATAGCAAACAAAGTATTATCATGTTTGGCAATGATATAACCCCATAGAACAATGCACTTAGCCTCGAGATAAAAAGGGAACAAAAAGCCGAAGTATTAGCCGAAGCAGATCGTATAAAGGTTCCACAATTGAACCAATAAAAAAATATGGCCTACGACTCTTTTACAGAAGCTGTGGACACTGGAGTAAATTTTAAACAAAAAACAAAACCGACTTCAATTCTCATATAAAAATTTAAGACTACCATTATTTTCTTCATGACCCAATTATCGGATCTACACTCAATTAATAGGAGACTACCTCTGAGGAACTTTAACTTAAAAAAAAACCAAAAACAATAAAATTTAAAAATTATTTTTCGATTCATAAATTTTTTTATGATTAACAATGTATTTATACTTTTTTGGTTTTAGATCCTTTTTACTTTCAACACGAGGTATCTTTTTTCTACTTTCGATTGTCATAGCCATAACTCCCTCTCTATTTTTATGAATCACTCGTCGAGAAACACTAGCTAATAATTGAAGATGCCTTTCTGTTCCTTGAATATGTGATGGAATTTTCGGATCTATAAGTGGTAAATCATCATGTTCTAGGTAGTTCAACAAATGTTCGTAAGGAATATTTTGTGTAAATGGTGGTTCAAATATGTTTTCGTCGTTACATAGACTTATCATATTAAAGTATTCTGTACAACTGAAATTGATTTCCGGCTTTTTGTACTCTCTAGGTGTACTTGAGTTATACAAATAATCACGAAAATACAATATTTTTCTTATAGCTTTGTCACGTATGGCTTTTCTTTCATCAAACAACATTGCTAACAAGACATTTTCAGAATGTGCATTATATGAATTATTTTGAACCACTATATAATTTTCTTCAAATTTAGACTTGAAAACCTTGACCATTGTATAAATTTTGATAATAATACACTTCCATATACAACAGAACTATAATACTTGACACTAAAATACATTGGAACATTAACTTTCATTATGTAAGTTGCTAGAATCTTCAAATTGGTTTATTCGTGTACTTGTGTATAATTTAATTTAATTTGACTTTTGAAATAGGTGGCCACCCTATATAAAATATAGCTGAGAACTTTCTCTCCGAGATGAACCGTTTGACACCCATATTTTAATATTTCATATAACTTGTGTATAATTTAATTAAATTTGACTTTTCAAACAGGTGGCAACTCTCTTAAAAATATAGCTACTAACCTTCTGCTTGCGAAGGCGAACCGTTCGACACCCATATTTTAATATTTTATATAACCTATGTATAATTAAATGAATTTGACTATTAAAATAGGTGGCAACCCTATTTAAAATATAGCTAAGAAACTTCTCTTCGAGACAAACACGTTGGTGTGCGTATTTCCACAATCGGATGTACGGTATTGACGTAATAAGGTAATAAACAAACAGCCATTCACGTTTATATATATAGATTTGCTTTGAAGCGCCATCTGGCGGTTCTTTAAATAAAAAATATATATCAGAAATGAATTTTTCATATCACAAAACTCCAAGTCACAAGTTTTTATTAAAAAAAAAAACATTCGTAACACTTAGTATGTATATATTAATCTGCATATTGACTTAGTATTAATTAAAGATATCTTCCCTTAAAAATGCGCAAGCTTGAAATTAACTTTAGAGCTTAGGAATTTTTTTCTTAGAATTTTATGAATAATCCGAATATGCTAGGAACGATGTTGAAAAAAAAATTGACCCGCCCTAATGTATATACATATTGGGGGACAGCCATACGTTTTTTATCCGCGGCTATACTTCTGCTATAAAAAATCAATTTTGAATTACTTATCTAATAACATCTCCTCTAGACTTTAAGCTTATAATCACTTCTATTAGCCAAAATATTCATCACTTGAAACTGGGTTTTTAACATAATTAATTTCATCCCGTTATTTCACAGAAGCACTTATGCTACACAAGCGGCCTTCATTCTTTGTGGGCAGCCGATATGGTCGATCCGGAGGCAGTACAGCACTAAGCTCCTCAAAGATGCGTAGACTTAGCGTGGTTCCACGTAACGATCGGTTCTTTTTAGGGTCGAGATATGGAAAGCGTGCGGAAAGCAAGTCGACTGCTGAACTCTTTTCACCTTACGAGCAACAAACCGTCGACGACGATGCTGTCAACACTATGGATGGTTTTAATTTGCAGAATGCGAGCGGTAATACGCTGGCATATGGTGTACATGAAAAGAAAGAAAAGCAACCGCAACGACAACAAAAACCCAAATTTCAATCACCTTCAATGATGTCCTGTGTGTATACAGGACTTAGAAATTACTATCGATGCCGTAATATGTAAGTACATACAAGTAGATCTCTTTTTTTACAGCCGGAAATGTTTTTAAATGTTGTAATGAGCTTATGTTCATTTTGGTTTTCAAACATAATTTAGTAAAAAATGTAGTAAAAAAATGAAAGGTCCTATTTGACATTTTTTCGGATATGCGGCTTTTAAAATATTCCACTAGTTGGCTCTCACAAACACCACTATACCAAAATTCATATCCATATATTAGCTCTGTTTGCATTTCCTATGTATGTATGTATGTATGTACGATGGCATGTAAATTTAAAAAGTTTTTTGCTTCACCCGCAAAATTCCAAGTTTGTCAAATAGGACTGATACATTGGTAGTAACGATATCTGTTTTAATAAAAACGTACTCGTATCATTTCAGTGATGAGATTAACAACATCATCAACCAGTTGACTGTTGCTCATAGTCTTGAAGAAACGAAGTAAATGACATGGTTATGACAAAAGCATTAGACGGTTCTCATGTATGTACCTTTCACTCAAAGCTACTGCTAAACCAGCAATAAGTAAATATAATATCAAAGCAAAATAGAGCAGCAACACACTATACACAAGGACGAAAATGTAAAAATAATACACACAATTCTACTTACCGAAAAACGTAGAGGAAATTAAAATTTTCGTGGGGCTGGATAAATTTTAATTTTCACTGATGAAGCGAACACGGTTTACTTTATGTTAACACTGATAAACTGTAAATAATAGAATGTTAAAACATATAATAGAAATGCATGTATGTATATGCACACATGTATGTTTATGTACATGAATCTGCAATACATATGCACATAATAATTTATATAATATATACAAATGTTAAATGGGAATAATTCTCAAAAACGATGTACTTATAGTTCATAAACAAAATTGATTTACGACTTATTTTACTAAGATAGTTTATAGAAAAAATTAAATATTTTCATTATTTGCCTTTTTAGTCTTGTTTTGGCAACTGCAATTTTCGAGTGCACACAAAAATAGAAAAAATATGGGCGATTAAATGTTGTGTAACAATATGTAATTAAAAATAACAAAGCATGTAATCAAGCAGCTATACTCCTTTTTGTCGGATGCTGCATTTGCGAACTGGTCACCGAAATAAAATATAAGGAGAATTTGTTGTAATTATACCTATACAGAAAATATAATAATTAGGCGTAAATCGCCTGGAAAGTGTATTTACTTGTGTTGTAATTTAATAACTTGAAAGTAAAGTCTCGGCCCGTAATTGTGACCTAACACCATTTTTTTTAGTGAAATTAGGTGAAATGTCGTTTAATCGAGTTGGTGCAACAATTCAGTGAATTTATGTATGCACATTTTTTTTGAGCAATTCGATATCCACATCCACTAAATTTTTTCCTTTTGAACTAAATAACATACATATAACAGAATTTGTACTGGGATAACCACACGGTGCACAGAGGAGTATTCGCATAGTAAAACCGGTCAAAATTATTTGGTGTGCTTTCCCGGTAAGTAATAAAATAAAACATGGAACTTTATCATAATTTGTCGTTTATATGAGAAAAAAGACTAACTACACGAATCATATACTTTCTTTTATGACACATTTATGCATCAGATACCATAGGTCAACAAAAAGAGATTTTCAGAAAAGGCAAGAGCGGCATTCATATTTCTAGGATACTTTTAGACCGATTAGTTCGGATATGCCCCTCATTTTCTCAGATTGGCTCTTGTTTGCAAATAATTGCGAAGTTTGCAGAATTTTCAGTTGCTAACATTTTGGTGCTTTTCTTGGCATTGAAATCGCCAAGCAGGATTTTGACATCATGTCGGGGGCAGCGCTCATATGTACGCTCCAAGCGATCACAGAAGAGATCCTTGGACGCGTCGTCCTACTCTTCCGTCGGGGCATGGGCGCAATGTCTTATAAAAGTTACTCATAACTGTTCAAATAAATTGCACTACCTAATTTACCATAATCTTTTCATTCTGGCTATCAAGTTCCAATATTAATTTAACGGGTTCTCTGACATCAACAGAACAATAAAGTGGTTGGATAGAGGTAGTTATAAATATTTTATTTTTTGATTCTATAATTTTTAAATTTTGATATTTAACGATTATTTTCGGTCCCTGCTATTGCTGCTACAAAGATAGTAAGGTCTCCAAATAAAAACTGCATATTCCAACTTAGATCGGCCAAGAGAGGTAAAGAGTAAATTTAAGGTGTACCGGATCAGTGAAATCAGAGCTAAATCGGCGAATGAAAGCAAACATTGCGTAAGATTTTGCAATGGTATAGTTTAAATTACTATGAAATAAGAATCTTGAGTCAAATATCACACCTAGATCAGAGATTTCACCAATACTGGATAGCCTTGAACCACCTACATGATATGAAGAAGGGATAAGCGAACGAGATTTGGCGAATGATATTTGGAAACATTTCTTTATATTTAGATTTAGTCTATTTTTACGACACCACGCCAAGAGATTGTTAAACCTGAGATCGGTTATTAAAAGCAGATTAACAGTATTCAGAAAATACTGCGAGATTTGTGACGGTGGATCTACCAGCCATGAAGCCATCCTGATTAACAGTGATTAAGAGGTTAACTGCAAAATATATTTTTTGTTTAAAAATATATTCAAATAGTTTTAAAAGTAGGAGTAATGTGCGTCGCCTTTCACGCATCTATAAGCTCACCCCGTTCGAGATATTTATTGAAGATCATAAATTTAAGGAAAAACAAAGTCGTTAACGATGGTTCTGATAGAAGCTATTGTAATGCACTCATTACGAAACACTTACATATGTGAAGCTTATTATTTATTTGATCCCCTCTTTTTTTTCACATAAAAAGCAATATTTTCGACGCTTCTGCGATTCAATTTATTATAAATTTCACAAAATTAAAAATCAGAAATTCCAATTAATTTTTTTACGTGCGATTTGTTTTGAATTCATGTGCCATTTTTTCGATTACCGGGTTTTCCTTTTCTTTTTGTTATATATCTCTACTGTAATGTTTGCTGACTGCACTTGTATGTTCATAATGGCCAATGCTAAAATTTTGAAAATCAAAACTTATCAAGTCAAATTATATGAATCTAGGAAAAATTATTTTCTACTTTTCAGTCTATTTACATAAACGTGGTATATTAAAGTCTTTTTAATTTGATTTTTTCCTCTTTAAATCACCATGTATGGATAAAAGCTTTGGAGGTTCCGCTGACCTTTTTACATGCCATTGAATTCCAGGTTAGTGATGGGAGGGTACGAGATTTTTCAGTCGATTGTCTCAATTGTTCAAACATCTCGATGGCTCTCGATATTTTCTCTCGTAGACGAATTTGCTACGAATTGCCCGTCGCGAATGGTCATGCTTAAGTTAAAGTAACATATTAGCTAACAATCAAAACAAACGAACAAAACATCTTGGACTCGCTCCTTGCGAGCGATTGTTTAAGCATTTCGATGGTTCTCTCGCGATCTCTGGCAACGAATTGCCAGTCGCGTTTAATATAAGATTATCTTATTAGGATAACAATCGCTAAAATATCTCGGACCAGCTTTTAACCCATGGCAACTTTATTTGTACATGCACAAGCTTTTATTAACATGTACAATCAAAGGAATAAAATAAAATAGTGTAACAAAAGATTTTTTAGCAAGAAAATTTTGTTAAAACTGCACTAAAATGGATGAAATAAATACGTTAAGCTTTCATTATAGTTACTAAAAGCCAAACAGTGAAAGGAATTACTCAAACTCTAATGAAAATTACTAACAATTTGTATAAATTTACTTCCATTTTTAAAAAATTTGTCGCGCGAATAGCGAACCGGCATTACATATCTGCATACATACGTACATATAACCAATTATGCATATACGCTGATTGAAAATTTCAGGCATGACCAAGTTAAATAAAAGCTTGTAATAAAAACCTTGTAATAAAAATGGAATCATTGCAATTAATATCCGTATATAATAATTAAGAAAAAAAGGCATATCATTTTTGGTAGGAAAAAAAATAAATGATATCAATGAATACACGGGTTTCTAAGGATTTTTTTAAATTTTATTTTTTATAGATACATAAAACGACGTGTTTTATTGTTACGAATGGTACACAAAAACCATATTTTCAGTCAGTTTTCCTTATCAATTATCTTAATTAGTAAAAATTTTAGTTTCCGAAAAATATTTTTAACAACATGTAAATTTGTCTATACGTAAATATATTTAAAATTACGCTCAAATATCTGCTCTTTCAATGTTATCAATTTTAAAAATACATTAGAACACTCCTGCACAAGTCCACGAAAGCCATCGATTGTGTTGACAAGACGGTGTCTCAATGATAATCAGTCTACTCCAAACAATCGAAAAACATTTCGATTGTACAGTCGGGCGGCGAGTCGATTGTTGATTCGATTGTACTTCTACTTCTCGAACTCACCCACCACTATTCCAGGTGCTTCGAAAAACAAAATAGCGAATCCAATAAGGACGACTTGTTGTCAATAAAATCGTTCAATCTTAATAGGAATGAATACTGCAGATTTTTTTGGATACTGATAATGATTGAAAATTTAAGGCTTGTTTATTTATTTATTTTTATACATAATTTTCGAATACAAAAGTTTGAGCTTCATAAACAAACATATACGCGAACTTTCTGATTCAAATGTACGTAAAGATGTTGATAAAAGATGTATTTACTGCTACAATTATTCCGCAACAGATTACAAATAATTGAGTATAGTATAAATGAAGTATAGATGGTTATTTATCGTCAGTATCAGCTTAATTACACTGCATACACTCATGAGAAAAAGAATAAAATAGCCAAAACTAGTCATAATGGCACACCTATTTTTTTGTCCATGAGTGTACATACATATACTAACATATTAAACGGGAACCACTATGCGGTCCGAGCATGTTCTGAAAATCGCACGATTTGAAATCGGTGCGTTTTACAAAAACTTTTTTGGATATTTCTTAACAAAACGACAAAAATTTCGCACTAAATCGATGAATATGACTTAAAGGATGTGGTTTTAGCAGTCTCCATTTGAAAAATTTTGTACTTACATTACAAATGTTGAAAAATATTTTGCAAATCGTGCCAGGCCTGAAAATACATTTTATTACATATTGCAACAAAAGGTGAACAATAGTATTTGCTATATTTGGCAATTATTGAAGGCCGTTCTTTTTACTGCATTTTTATCATCCCGATCTCCAGATATCACATATTTTTCAGCAATCAAACATAGAAATATTTGTAAGCCTACAGTTACTTGAGACACCTGATAAATTCAACGTTTGGTTATATGTATTTATTATTGTTCAAAATATAAATGTAACGATTTAAATAATTTGACTTACCGTCAGAAACGGTCTCTATATCATGTAAATTAATTAAACCCTTTGGCCACTATTTTTATATAGATTTCCGCTGCGCCATTTTTTAATGGCAAGCTCACACTCACCTAGTGAAGCATGTATATTACCATTTTGTACAACAGGCCGACACTTTAATTTTAAAGCTTCGAGATTGTACGTCCCTCATACCGGTGGTCAAAAAATCCAGACCTCTTTGGGTGCGCCTAAGGGATTTTCGGGATGTCGTTGTTGCAATCCCGGGATCCCGGGATTAGTCCCAGGATTTAGATATTCATTATTTTTCAACAAAATGTCATCAATATTGTCAGAGAAGCTCTCCTACTATATAATAAATAGAAAATAAATGGGTTTGAAATAAAATTTTTTTATTTAAAGTGGAAATTATTTCATTAGTAACAAAACAAAAAAATCTTAAGTCAACAAATGAATTTTGTGGTTGAAAGAAGTGCATATATACTAGTGGTAGAAGTAAACACCTTATTTTGGCCAGTTTTGTCTATTTTTATTTTGTTTATTTAAAATTTACATTTTTTTTATAAACACCTACCATATTTAACATATAACTAACTGCAAATAAATGCGCATTTCAAAATTTATATAAAAATTATAAAAATGCAAAAAATATGTAGTAAAAAGTGCAAGTTTCAAGTGGCGCACATTTATATGCATACATATATTACATATATGTATAATGAGATAGCCGTTAATAAAAAATGTTAAATATTAAATAAGCAAAATAAATATAGCCAAAACTGGTCAAAATAAAGCGTTTCTGTGATTGGGACCTTCCGACTTCGTCCTATGTGGGACAAAACCTGTGTAAAATGATTTGAACTTGCAATGATAAAGT
>JAPVRG010227621.1:0-14180 GCA_029783565.1 Rhagoletis cerasi | reverse complement strand
TGCGACTAATCTCTAAAGAGAGTATTCCCGGATTAGTCTCAATCGGGTACAATTGGGCATCAATTAGTCACAAGTAGTCTCAAACGGGTCTTATTGTAGATCAATTAGTCTCGACTCATCCCTTACGGGTATAATTGGAGATGAGTTAGTCCCCAACTCATCTCGTCGCCTGGGTAAAAGATTGTCGGAAGCGCATAGGAAACGTGAATAATATACGACAAACGTTTACCCAGGCGACGATATCTAACGGGTATTAATGATATGTAGGCATTTAGTCAATGAAATTTCATTTGCGGCGTTGGCATGTAGAGAGAGTATACACTTAGCAATCCAGCGGACCTTGGTTCGAATCGCAGCTGGCGAAGTTTTTATTTTTATTTTTAAAAGCGACTAGTCGCCTTTTATACCCATTCGGGTATAAAAGGGAACAATTGGTCTCTTCATAGGACATGCTCGAACAAAAGGGAACAGTTCAGTCCATACAAAGGGATGCAAAGTGGCATTAGTCGCATGTTCCTTTGCGACTCATCCAAGACACATCCCGGACTCATCGCATTTTTTGCACATATCGCACACTAAATACAACAGTGGCAAATCTCGGAAAATTACAAATGCTCAGGAGAGGCAAAGAACAGTCTATGTAGTAATGATTGTAATATTATAGTCAAATTGAGTTCCATTAATAAGAAGACCCTCTTGAAAGAAAGCCTTGCTGAAGTTTTATTGAGTTTATATTTTGACTAGCTTTTGCCGGCAGCTTCGCCTGCGTGATGTTCGGTTTAACGTTATGATTTCAAATGTAACAAAGCAGGAAATAAATTATATCACTGAAACTAATAAATTTTATTTAAAAAAGTTGCTGATTGTCTCGAGGTTGCAGAACATGGTCAATTTGTTGAGTTTCAACTAAATTGGCAATTTCAGTGTTTCGTAGCTAGTCTTTATACTACTTGCACTTTTTAATTATTTTTATAGGTGGCAATTCTTTAAAAAACGTATCCGAATAAACTTTTTGATTCATAACAATGTCTCATTGTTATATTGGAGAAAGGTGGAAAATCTTTGATGTAAAACAGGGGCAGTAGGGATTATAATCTTTATAATAAAAATCATAATTTAAAATTGGATTTTTATTGTTCCGCTCAAATATCTCAGTTATTTTGTGATTTTTATTTTTTTCATCAAGAGTATTTGTAAGAATAATCGCTGTTTTTGGATTTTTATTTTTTCGATAAATTTTTGATCGTTGTTCTTTATTTTTTATTTTTTGATCATATTACAACCGTTATTTTCAGACTTAATTTTTTAGGTCACAAAAGATTTAAAACGATAAAAAAATAGAAATCCAAAATAACTATAATTTTGACCGAAAATATAAAAATATAAATTTAACGGATATACTTAATCGAAAAAACAACAACAGATAACGATGATAAATGTTATTTTCGGTCCCTGCCCTAAAGACGAAAGATATCCATTTTGCAAATGCTCACTTAAATTGAATTTGATTTTTTAAACAGGTGAAAGACACCCTCTTCAAAACTGATTTCGTAATGAAGATTTCTTGAATATATTTTGTTTGACATGCATATTTTAATATTTCATTAAATTGAATTGAACGTTTAAACAGGTGGTAAGCCTCTTTAAAATATTTTCGGAATATAGATTTTTTCGTTTAATGTTCATATTGTTATATTTCATTAAAGTAATTGATTAAATTTCATTAAACTTTTAAATAGGTGGCAATGCCTATATATATTCGAAATAAATAATATATTCGAAATAAAGCCTTAACAAAACATTTCTTTGACTTGACATCATTTTTTTATGTTTCATTTAACTTATTGATTTAATTTAATTTGACTTTTAAACAGGTGGCAACTCAAATCTAAGGTGGCGAATCAAATCTGTCTCATACCTACTGTACTGTAATACTTTATTTAGCTCTTTTCAAGATATTTTCAAAATGACGCTTTCTTAAACCTAATTCGTTTTCCACCGATATTGTAATACTTCATTTAACTTATTAATAAAATTGAATTTCAAAATTTTAAAAAGGTGGCAATCCTCTTCAAAATGCCTTGGCATCCATTCTGTAAAACATTGTTAAATTTTTAATTTAAAATATAATTTAACTTTTTAAGAAGGTGGCAGCCCTCTGCGAAAAGTAAGCTATATCTTATTCCAGGTCGTAAACTATTTCTATGCTAAATTTTATCTGAGGAAAGAGCAACAAACTTACTCACACACTCACTCACAAATCTTCACATTTATAACATTAGTCGGATATCATTAACTTATCAATTAAATTGATTTTAAATTCCTAACCTGGTGGAAACCCTCGTCAAAAATATTTTCGAAATAGATACAGCTTTGTTAAATCCTCCCTTGTTTTACACCCATATTAAAATATTTTATTTAACTTATTACTTAAATTAGTTTCGAATTTTTTAACGGGAGGCGACGCCTTTAAAAATATTTTTGAAATACAACTTTATTAAACATCTTTCCTTTTATGCCTATATCAAAATACTTCAATTAACTTGTTAATCAAATTGATTTTGAATTTTTCAGCAGGGGGAAGCCCAATTAAATTTTTTTTTTTTAAATAAAGCTTTCTTAAACCTCTCCAATTTGAGTAAACTGATTTTTACATTTTGAACAGGTGCTAACTCTCTTAAAGGATATTTCCGTAAAAAAATCGTTCATTAACTTATTAATAAAATTAAATTCAAATTTTTAAATAGGTGGCAATCCTCTTAAAAATGTTTTCGTAATAAAGCTTTTTTAAATCCAGTTCATTTGGAATCCAAAATGAAGAATTTCGCTGACTTTATAATTTAAAACAATAGTTAAATTTTTAATCAGGAGGCAACCCCCTTCAAAAATATGCGATATGCTAATACAGGTCATAAGCTGTCTGTGTACCAAATTTTTACTAAACAAAGAGCAACAAACATACTCACACTCTCACTTACTTGTTCACCTATTTTTACATTTATGAACTGGTGGCAACGCTCGTCAAAAGTATTTTTGAAATAGATGCAGCTTTCTTAAAACCTCCGTTTGATACCTATATTTTATTTAACTTGTAATTTAAATTGTTTTTAAATTTATTAACTGGTGGCAGCTTTATTCAAAAATATTTTCGAAATTACACTTTTTCGTCTCTCTTGTTTGGCATCCATATCAAAATATTTCATTTAACTTGTTAGCCAAATTGACTTTGAATTCCTAAACAGATCGCAACTCCCTTCCAAATTTGTATTCTGATATAAAGATGTTTTAAACCTCTCTCGTTTGATACCCATATTGAAATATTACGCTCAATTTGTTATTTAAATTGATTTTAACTTTTTGATCAGGTGGCAACCCTCTTAAATGATACCTGCGAAATAAAGCGTTTTTGAACCACTTTAATTTGACATCCATATTGTTGTGATATATTATTTAGCATATTGATAAATTGTATTCAAATTTTTAAAAGGTGGCAACACTCTTAAAAAGAATTTTCGAAATTAATAGCTTTGAACCCCCTTTCATTTGACACCTACATTGTTGTAGCATTTTGCTTACCTTTTTAATTAATTAACTCTAACTTTTGGAAAAGGTGGCAACTCACATAAAAAATATCCTAAGTTATATTTCAGGTTATAGTCTATCTGTCTATTAAATCTCATTGAAGAATATTAAGGCGTTTTAACGGGAAAGAGCTACAAACATACTCACTTTACACAAACTTTCACATTTATAATATTAGTAGGATTTCCTCAATCAAAGTATAAACTCAATAAAACTTCAGCAAGGCTTTCTTTCAAGAGGGCCTTCTTATTAACGGAACTCAATTTGACTATAATATTACAATCATTACTACACAGACTGTTCTTTGCCTCTCCTGAGCATTTGTAATTTTCCGAGTTGTGCCACTTTTGTATTTAGTGTGTGATATGGAAATATACATTTATGTACATACATACTGATCGATCAAACTCATTTTTCTTTTCTGCTTTGTGCTTCTTCCCACTGAAAGGCGAAGCTAATAACGACCCTCGCATAAAACGGAATAAAAAATGTTAAGAAGGTTTAATGTATTAATTTTTTTTCTTATCAATATTAAAAAAACAAAGTAAAGACTTATGCAGTTTATTAAAGAAGTGTTCAATTTACTTCTTCGCTTTTTTGATTTTCAAATTGATTCAGTAGTTTTAAATATATTGGCGTTAGAAGATAACATTTTTCTATTTCTGAGGGGTTTTTGCTTATTGTCACGCCTCTATGAAAAAATTTTATTTAAAAGTAGCACACGTAGGAGAGGGAGGTTCAAGAAATATTTTGCAAAAAACCGGAACAAAATCGGTTCAGGTTTAGCTGGGCTATGAGGTTGCATGCACATTTTGAGGCTTTATTTTATAAGATGTAGAGATTACATAAGAGGTAAGTAATTTAAAAGGTAGAAATTATTTTCCTAGTTTTATTCGCACAAATAACATAGATCAGACCAGCCTGTTAACATTTAATAAGGAGAAATTATTTTCATTGATAGGTTTGAGATCAATTGGAGAATCACATTAGAACTCGAGTTGAGAAATAATTTTTGCTCATCTTGAGAAGCAGTCCTATTTTCATACAAAAAAAATTTCTTTTTGTTGAGAACGCTACTTGAGGTACTGTTGAGAAACAACGTTTAAGATATGAGAACCACCTTAGTTCTCAACTGACCCTCCAGTCGAGCTCATACTTAAATGTTTGTTGGGAAGTAACACTTATTGGCAAGGGTGAATCTGCGCTGGATTTCGATGCTGACATTACTATCGGTGTTAATGCTGGTGCCCAAATAAATGAAATTCTCTACTGTTTAGAAATTATAACCTCGTTTCCCACCATATCCATTCGCTTACCCAACTTGGAAAAGGCAGAACATACTTCTGGGTTTTGCTACGCTTTTGTTGTAAATTGTTCCTGAGCGGTTCAGGTAGAAAACGGCTAGGAGAAGTTTTTCCCAATTCTGACGGGTCTGGTGGTATTGCTCTACGTCATTTTACATTGCCGAAAGCAGCTTTGAAGTCGATCCTTATTAGATTTGGCGTATGGTGAATACCTGGTCTGTGGTGGATTTACATCTAAAGCCAATCAGTTCGTTGACGGTGGGCTCCAGTATTTGACACAATTCGACCGATAAGCCCTTGTATGCTTAGAAGGCTGGTACCGCAATAGTTGGCGCGTATAGCGCAGTCGCCTTTCTTGTGGATAGGGTAGAGCACACTTAAATTCCAATCGTCGGATATGCGTTCATCTGACCATATACTGATGAACGCACCTTATCAACTCCTCGCCGCTGTACGTGAATAGCTCGGCTGGCATGCCGTCAGCTCCAGCAGCTTTGTTGTTTTTTAGTCGCGTAATTTGTATTCGTATCTCGGCATAGTCAGGCGGTGGGACATCTACTTCATCATCATGGACTTATCTGCCCGGGTTCGACTTCTCGACTACTTTAACTTATGCCATTCAATAGGTTGGAAAAGTGATCCCTTAATACTTTAAGTACCTTCTGGACATCGGTCACTAGGTCGCCATGGTTGTTCTTCTCTCCGGCCTTGGAACCTTCCGTAGACAACTAAAATAAATAACGAGTATTTGAAAGTTTTGCTTGCGGCCGTGCTGCCACACTCCAACCCCGTTCACCGGCCCGGTTCACCAATTTTCACGCCCCGTATAACCAGCTTTGATGCAACTCGCCGCAATTTTCCCTTGGTGGTACGTACATCCACTTGCCTGATGACACCATCCAATCATGCGTATACTCGTTCCACAATGCCTTGTTGTTGTTGTTGTTGTTGTTGCTGCTGTTGTTGTTGTTGTTGTTGTTGTTGTTGTTGTTGTTGTTGTTGTTGTTGTTGTTATTATTGTTGTTGTTGTTGTTGTGGCTTACATAGCCTTGCCTAGATCGGCTTGTCTCTCAGCCGTTGTCATCAAGTCCAACTAACGGGAGGCCCAGGAAGTTTTCCACTCCCATTGGATTGGTCCAAAGGGAATGGGGCGTTAGTTATCTTGGGTTTAAGGGGCATGCGAAAAGATGTATCGAGTCATGTGGTGACTCTCCGCATGCCGTGCAAGAATTGGGAACATCTGGGTTCAGCCTGCTCAGGTATGAGTTCAACCTGCTGCAGTATCCGGAGCGCAGATCTTGCCAACGTACTGCGTGTCTCCCGCGGTAGACGAAGTTCAGTCCCGTCGACATCAAAAGGCATCCTATGGCAGTCCGAAGTGCTGTGTTCTGACAGGTCTGAAGCTTCATCCACTGCGCCCAACTTGTCCTAGGCGACCACAAATGCGCTGCATAGTTTCATAAAAAACGGCCTTAATCTCTATACTATAACAAACAAATTAAATAGTTGCTTTCGATTTCAGTTGAGTTGGGAATGAAAAATTGGAAAAGGCAACAACACTTCACGCGGGGCGAGCTTAGCCAAAGATTTTTGTATCTGTATGTCACGGTTTAAATTCTGGAAACTCAGGGAGAAACTTATACTAATTTGAATCATTGTTGTTTTTCCAAAAAAAATGTTAAAAACTTGCCCCAGGCTGGAACATTAGTACTTATTCGGAACTTATTAAATTAGCCTCAAGCTTAAATATAATAGCGTTGTTATTGATTTTCATCATTTCACAACTCTTCACGTAAATTTTTTCCTACTTCTCAATTATCTAAACTCTAAGCTCTACACTTTCGCTTTCGATTATTGCTTAGCGTGGGGAAATTCGCATGCCATATTCTCGTAGCCATTGCATAAGGTTTTGCAAAAGAAAGAGCTCAAACGTGTGCCCCACGATATTAGTAATTGCCTACATACATACGTATGGGTGTACATAAGTACGTGTGTATGTATGTATTTAGTCCATCCACGCACCCAATTGCCCCGTTCATTGTTTGGTGGTCACTTGGCCAAGCATTCGTAGTTGATTTTGCCGACCGGTTCCGCTGCACTGCACAAAATACTTTCTAAATCAATGCAATTAATTATCAACATATCAGCGAAAAATTCAAATATTTTTTAATTTTTCTGTATGCATTGCTCTACACCGAATTTGTTTGCTTTTTTTCGAACCGCTTAATTTTTGGGTCAAAAGTGAACGCCACCTTTGCTGTCCATTTAACGTGTATGTGCCTTCATACAAATCTATGTACATCAGCGGTGGCCACACTAACACAGTTACAAAATGTGTTAAAAAATCAAAAAACTCTTAGCTACACCCAAAAAATTGTGTTAGCTAAACACAACGCTTCTTTGTTTTTAAAACAACAAGCAATATGAGTATTAAATCAATATATTCCACCATATTCTACTCACGAAGCTGCATATTTATGTAAAACTTCCATCCCCTTTAACGTTATATTTGCAGAAGTTATTGATAAAAATGTAAACAAAAAAATCACCCCTACACGCAACCATACCCAACTCTTCAGCAACTGCTCGAGCCACAAACAACCTGCCCTCAAAAGTTATCTACCAAAATTTTTAAAAAAAGAACCAAAAAATAACTAAATTTTCCGTAAAAAATTAACATTTTATTTATATTTATATGTATATGCATAAACCCACACAAGTATTTTGTACAAACAATTATTTAAACATACCGAGGACTTTTATTCCATACCCTCTGTCTGCAATTAAAAAAAATTTATTACTGTTATAAAAATCTACCTAAGGCTTTTAGTATACTAAGCGCAAGTTTGTCATTCACTTGTGCCATCCATTGGATACAAATTATGCAATGCTGCCAATACGTACGATACAATTCACAGTACAAAAATGTTGCCAAAGTGGGAAATGAAAATGCCCCATTTCATAATGTAGTCAAACAATTTCAACTATGCATTTTTATGAAGTTTCACCAAAAATTAACAATTTTAGAAATATAATAACCAAGTAACCCAAATGCTTGGGAAGAAAAATAAATAACAAACTTTGGTTAAAAGCAACCAAAACGGCACACTGCCTGCCAGCTCAGCAACTGAACGCTGACTTAAGGTCTGATTATGGCAACTTAACGTAACTTAGAAGTTGTCACTTAAAAATTCTCATAAATGGATGTTGCTTACATTTGGACAGGCGAAGCGTAACGTAACTTAACAACGTCGAAGTCTGTTTCAATTGGATTGTTGTTAAGTTAAGTAACGTTAAGTTAAGTTAAGTTGCCATAATCAGGCCTTAAAAGACGTTAAACGAAAATTTGACTGGTAGATATTTGCATTTTTTTGAGGGTACCTAAATTGGCATACAAATTGTACCTTTTTAATCCCAAAAGTACCTTTTCGCAAAATGAAAGAAATTCCAACATCATTTGCACATGAGTATATTCAATTGTTATTGAAAAATAAAAGCAATTAAAGTGCTTATGAGATCTTAAGTTTATCATCACATACATGTAGCTTTTGCGTATAAAAATTAATTTATGTTAAATATATAAAATTAATTACTGAATTCCACATTTTTATCTCCACCTAATACTTATTTCGCACAGTCTACAGGAAAAAAAAACCGTAAAAAGCACACATTTGTAGCTTTAACAGTGAAAATTCAAAGTTCAACTCACTTTGAAAAAATCACACATATTCATATATTGATTATCAGGGACATAACAGTTATAAGTTTTATCGGAAAAACTTTGTTCTATAACAGTTATAATATGAGAAATATTTTTTTCGTTGCCGATAAGAGTTATTTCCCAACGTTTATTTTTTACGTTGGTTGATAACAGTTATCGCCCAACGTTTTTTTTTGCGTTGCCTGATAACAGTTATTTCACTGTCTCATTTTAATTTCATCATCTTAGCATCTTTATGTTCTTCTCCATCTCCATCTTCATCAATATCTTTATAATACAACGTTTATCAGACAACGTAAAAAATAAACGTTGGGAAATAACTGTTATCAGGCAACGTAAAAAATAAACGTTGGGCGATAACTGTTATCAAAAAAATAAACGTTGGGAAATAACTATTATCGGCAACGGAAAAAATATTTCTCATCTAATAACTGTTATGAAACGTTTTCGTTAAATTTCAGAACACGAGCAACGTTTCAATTTGTAAATTCAAGATAACAGTTATTTTTGGTCCCTGTTGATTATAAACTAGAAACCGAAAATAACTCGTTGGGTTAAACTCCCTTCATGCGTGTTGTGGTGTGGAATTTTTGTTTTATAGAAAAAAGATAGGAGATTGCTACTCGTTGAAATTGTACCAAAAACACCAAAGTAGGGCCTAAAGTACCTTTAAGGTGAAAAAGGACCGAAAATGGTACAATTGGACCTAAAAAATCAACTATGCTGGGAACTTCCCAGCGGGAAGCGAAGCAGGTAATAAAATTTCTTACCGTGCAAGGAGAGCTTTGTAGTGTCGGTGTGAGGCTGTCGATGTAAAAGCTTCAAAAAGCTTCCGCATGCGTGAATAGGCTCTGGACTCTACCCTGCAAAAAATTGTGCGACTAATCTCTGAAGAGAGTATTCGCGGATTAGTCTCAATCGGGTACAATTGGGCATCAATTAGTCACAAGTAGTCTCAAACGGGTATTATTGTAGATCAATTAGTCTCGACTCATCCCTTACGGTTATAATTGGAGATGAGTTAGTCCCCAACTCATCTCGTCGCCTTGGTAAAAGATTGTCGTAAGCGCATAAGAAACGTGAATAACATACGACAAACTTTTACCCAGGCGACGATCTCTAACGAGTACAATTAACGAATTAATTAAATGTAGGCACTTAGTCAATGAAATTTCATGTGCGGCGTTGGCATGTAGAGAGAGTATACGCTTAGCAATCCAGAGCACCCTGGTTCAAATCACAGCTGGCGCAATTTTTATTTTTATTTTTTAAAAGCGACTAGTCGCTTTTTATAACCATTCGGGTATAAAAGGGAACAATTGGTCTCTTCATAGGACATGCTCGAACAAAAGGAACAGTTCAGTACATACAAAGGGATGCAAAGTAGCATTAGTCGCATGTTCCTTTGCGACTCATCCCGGACAGATCCTGGACTCATCGCATTTTTTGCAGGGTGCTGATGTACATATGTATGTACATATCTGCATGCGCACACATGCAAGTGACGTGAATAGGCTTGTGTGTTATTGTCTCACAGATAAACCGCAAAGGCGAGGTGAAGTAAACTAGTCACTTTATAAACAAAGTTGTTGGTAACTCGAATATTAGTTTAAAACTACTGAAATAAGTATAGTTAATTAAAATGTAGTCATGTATGTACCAAGCAATACATACATATACATACCGTGACCATATTTATGCCAGTCGCATACGGGACAAATTTTGAAATTTTCTGCAAAAGTGAAGAAATCTCAAAATCTTCTTGGTGGATGTAATGAATATTTCGACAGTCATTAGTTCCCAGTTTTTCGTCAAATTATACGCTAAATTCCAATGCTCGCCATTTCGACGAGGCCTAGGCGCCCAGGGTCAATTCTCTATCTGCGTTAACGTGAAGTGAAAAATATTTTCACACATTCACACCGAAATAATTGCGGTGTTAAAGTGAAAAAAAACTTTCCACTTCACGGGCTAAAGACTTGGCTTAAGAGCATCACAGCCATACGAACGTAACGCGAGGATAAACAAAGGAAACCTCAAAACTTCGTTAGCACTATAATCGGTGTTAAAACTGGGATCTTTCGAAAATATGGTTTAACGTCCTGGAATCTTAGATATCGCCGCTTTTTCGATTGCCCAATTATTATTTATTGACTGTTAATGATATCTATTCGTTTGTACTTACTGGTTTTTCAGTAATCAACCACTCTCAATTTTTTACCTAACAATTTTGCTAACACAATTCAGTCCAATTATGTAGTTCAAACTTATGAAATATTATGCGTTTAGCTTTTCCAATATTAAAAGTTAATATTTTTCTATATCGGATGAAGAAGGTATGTTTCTTAATACTTCTCAATATGGTAACCGAATACAGCTTATTTAAATTTGTTTGATTGATAAGATAATGCTCTTTTAGGGAGACAGCAATCTTTTGACAATCACATATAGTAATATAATTGCCTCGATAGTAGGTCTGAACAAAAGCCATCTGGGTTTATAGCCATGCTATTCTTATGACCTGAGAATCGAATATGGGACAAATACGGGGCATTAAGAGAAATACAGAACAGTTTGCATCCCGTATAAAATAAATAAATGACCAGGACAGTTGACTAAAAAAAGAGGACTGTCCCGTACGATAAAGGACGTATGGTCACCGTACATATACACATATTACATACCTGCACTTCCACCGCTATTGAAGCCACAATGTAGATAAGTATGAGAAGTAAGCTGCAGCACATTGTAACACGCGGCGTATCCATCTTATTTACAAGTGCTCCTTTTTTAATATTATATTACCGACGAGTTTAATGTATAAATTTAAACTTGGACTTAAAACTTTGAGGGTGTTTCAAATACGTACCGTCTTTGAGTAGCTCAAATTTGTTACTGATACACAATGGATGCAACTCCTCCAGTTGTGCCTTCAACTGAAGTTAAACTCTAAACAAAGTTTCTAAGCTTAATAATAAACAGCGAAGTTAAAATGCGCTAGTTGCGATATGCATACACTGTATACAGGGTTACCGGGAAAGTTATCGCAGATACAATGTTATTTAGGTGATTTCTTATTGATTTGTTCATATGACATGATGTTTAAAACTAAAAAAACACAACAACAAAAACAACAAAAAAATTAATTTAAGGAAAATAATAAGAATTTGTATCAGGAATAGGGGCGGGCCATGTCGGAAACGAATTATAATGAATAAACAAGTTTAAATTGTTAAGTTTTTTGTTTTAGTCACTTATATTTTAATTTTTCCTTATGAAATTTTACCGTCCACTAGTTGAGCCCGCAATTCGCCTACGGGTTACTTCTTTAATTTGAGAATTATACGTTTTTGTATAGCTAAAAAGACATAATAGTTTCCATAAAAACATATATTTTTTAATAATGTGTAATAGGAAAACTTAGTGAAGTAAATAAGTTCAAAACTTTATCAAGCAATAATTTTTAACTATCAGGGCTTTGTTCAAGTTTCATTGATGATTTTTTTAATTGACATACCCTTTAGCTAAAAACAGAACAAAATGGGACCCTTGAAAGAACATTTAAAAGAAAGTGGACGTACAAGCAAAAAAAATATTAATATATTTTTAAATAATCTTTAAAATCGAATATCTCGAAAACGGTTCAGTTTTTGACATCATAATTTAATAAGAAATGATCTGAATATTAATGTTCTTTCAGTATCTACGACGACTTTACCCGTAACCCTGTATATGAAATTTTGATTTCGTCTTAATGCAAAAGCTTTGCCGCTTAATGTATAACTCCCAATACACAGCTTAAGTCTTCATATAATTCAAGTTTTAACGAAGAGCTTTGATTTGTGAGGTATTTGCTAAGCTGAGATAAAATTGCTCAGCTTAATGCAATACACAGGTAAATCGTTTCTGTGTATCATAAATTGCTAGATTGTGCGCCTGCAAGTATAATAACATAATAATAGATTGGCGCTTACACATATCGTCGCCTGGGTAAAAGATTGTCGTATGTTATTCACGTTTCCTACGCGCTTTCGACAATCTTTTACCCAGGCGACGATATGTTTGTGTTTGGCCGAACTTCTCCTCCGATTTGTGGCGTGCGCCTGCAAGTATGCATCAAAATAATTTATTCGGTAGTGACATCGTGTGTGTCGGGTAAAGTTTCTATGAATTTCTTAGCAGCGATGTGAAAACGGCAAACATTTTTAGGTCTGTTTCTTACATTTGGGAAAGTTTGGGACAAATGATCGTGAGTATGAAATGCTCTCAAAAAAAGAAGAAACTGGCCAAAACCACGGGAACGCAAAAACCCAAACGAAACAAAAAATTTTAAAATTTATATATAATGTTAAAAATTTAATTTGTTTAATAATAATAATAATACTTTGGCGCTTTCACTTTTGCAAATTTTTCGGGCGAGATTCTCCTCCAATTTGTGGTGTGTGCGCTGATGTTGTAACACAAATGGAGGGACCCAAAATTTTACGACGCCGTGGAAGGGTAAATGGTTTTATGAGAAGTTTTTTCAAGGCAGAAATACACCCGGAGGTTTGCCATTGCCTGCGGACAATTTCTTACATAAGAAAAAAACAAAAAAGCATCACTAATATTCAGGTCTGCAAACCGCTCTAAAAATCGGTTCAGTGGTTCGAACAACTTCGAAAAAACTTGTACCGGTACAAGAACCGGTTCATGAGTATCTCTGAACCACGGTTCGGTTCGGTTCAAATGGTTCAATATTTTTACACTAAGTGATACAAATATTAAAAAAATCTATGACAAAGACTATTTACATAACAGACACAAACATATTTAAAAATAAAGGGCATTTTTATGGAGAAGAAATTCAAATATCCCCATATACTAGATTAACTCGGCGTTTTTTTTTTTTTGGATGTTACACTATGATTTTTGAAAATTTATTATTTGTTAAGGTAAACAACAGTGACATATACAAATTTCGCCAGATGCTTTTGATATTACAGCAGGTTTTCCTTCACTACTAAATGCTCATGCAAAATCGTTTGTATTTGACTTTTGCCAACGTGCAAAGATGCCTCGGTATCCCGGTATGTCACATGGCGATCCATCTGAGCACTTGATGGCCGACCTTCACGGTATTCATCCCTGCGGCTGACGCATCCATGCTTAAATTCTGCAAACCAGTCGTAAACAATGTTTTTGATGGCGATTCATTACCAATATCCGAATGAATCCATTCCAAGCTTTTTTTTGAGTTAAGCGGCACTTGCAGCCAAGATACGCACACGCCTCTGTGCAGCAAAAAATGTGCGTCCAACAATGCAAGGAAAGCTGAACGTCGAAAAGCTGCAATCACAACAGACGGCCAATTTATTCGCCACTCGACTCTCACACCTGCTCTCTGAGAGCACTTTTCAACAAACCGACATATGCCAGCAGTGGAATCACATTTCCCGCTCACTAAGTACCGCCGCCGAAGAAGTAATCGGATTTCAGCGAGCCCGAAAGAACAACTGGTACGATGAGGAATGTCACGAGGCTGCAGAGAAAAAAGATGTCGCCTACAGGGCCACGCTGCGATCGGGTGCAAC
>JAPVRG010227585.1:0-10926 GCA_029783565.1 Rhagoletis cerasi | reverse complement strand
CTGACAATTAAGCAGATTGTGACATTTCGTGCTACCATACCAAATATTTAAAATCCTTCAAATTTTATTATTAATTTTTTGTTTATTTAAAAACATTTTGGTCTTAGAATCGAAATTTATCCAGTAAATGGTCTTTCTTTGTTGAAAGAAAGGAAAGCTATTGATCCATTTCTAAATATTTTAAGCCAATAAGTTGATATTTGTAGTTATGGCTTGCATACTAACAATATATCATCAATTTTGTTTCACAACGTTTCCAATATATGTAGAATAGCAAAATACATTTTAGTTTAAACCGAAGAAACAACGTATTGTACAAACTAAGGACCGAACGGTTATGATATTTATAATAAAAATCACAATTTAGCCGTTAAAATTGGATTTCTATTTTAACGATCAAATGCAATCGTTATTGATGATTGTAGTTTTTGGATTTTTATTTTTTTTGATGACACAATAACCGTTATTTTCAGATTTAATTTTTTGGATAATAAAAGATTTAAAACGGTCATAAAAACACTGTGTCCATCATAACGGGTAAAAATGATCGAAGAAATAAAAATCACAAAATAATTAAATTTGAGAGAAAAAAATTTAACGGGTTTTCTTGAGCGAAAACATAAAAATTAACGAAAATTTATTTATTTAATGGTTATTTTCGGTCCCTGGTAAAATCATACCGGAAATGGAAAGTACTCACTTCTCTAAAAGTTGAGACCCATGGGTCCCATTTCAAGTTACTTGAAAGACATGAGATTAAAGGGACAGAGATAATACATATGTATTAAATAACACATCGAAATGTGTAATTTCGGTGTATGAATTATATCAGAAACAATCGTGTCCGATATAGGAGACTCCAACAGTCCTGGCTATCTATACACATTATGAAAGATTCGGATGACATTAAAGTATCTTCACAAAAATTTATTAATCCAAAAATGAGGTTCTTGGGGAATGGTTATCGAATTTAACGTAAAATTTAAACACTTTTCGGATAATATATTAATTATTCTTAAAAGGAAAATGTTAATATTATTATTTTATATATAATCCCAAATTTATGATATAAAATCCCCTGTACCAAAAACCTCAAATTGGGTAACGCCGCTTCGAATTTTTTACAATTGAGCAATTGTCAAAAATCTGCTTTTTAATCAAAAAGTTGTTTATTGAAACTACCTTCTTTTTTGTATCATGGTGTAAACTATATTGCAAAAAAACCAAAGCTTAAGCAAGAATTCCAAGCCAAGTTTTTCCGACATTTTTGAATTCTGCGCTTACGACGTCCTCTAATAATTTTAGCTGAATAAAGGCTGAAAACCTGAAACGCCTGAAAAACTTGTTCTGGCATTCGTAGGTATACATGTATCCAAAGCGTATCCAAGCAGGGACAGGAGGGAAGCTGCCCGTCCCCCACCCCAAAACGTAAAAGATAAAATCGATTTTTTAAAAATAGTAGTAAATAAAAAATATAAAATTGTGTGCGTAGTCGAGTTCGGAGCTGTGCTCTCCATTTCCACATGAGGCCTGCGTTACGTCAAGGCATTGAGTTAAAACTGAAGCGAATTTGCTGGCTTCTTCTTCACAACCTGTGTCGCTATTCTTATTTTCTGATAAACTTTTCGCGCCGCATTCTTGCCTGTAAGCATCTCAAACAATTCACACTCACGCCTTTCTACCTAGGTTAGGTTAGGTTATCTCGGCTTCTCTCATCCCTCAGGAAAAGGGCACACTTAGGCCCCCATAGGCCCGTTGTGATGCCATATTAGAGACTCCTTATATCCCTCCTCTTACCTTAGAAATGGAATCACTTTATAGCTTTGATGAAGCGCACAAAGTCATAGATACTGGCTGAATCCAGTTCAGCCAGGCATTCAAAAGAATAATGGAGGAACGAGCATCGATGAGCTCTCGCCAGAGCAGGACAGTAGCACAGATAGTGCTCCACGCTTTCGATTTCCTCGTCATCAGTGCAGCTATGACAGTAGTCGTTTTACTTCAAACCCATTCTTGTGGCGTGGGTTTCCATCAGTCCAAACTAAACTTGTTGGCGTGGGTGATTTCAAGGCTAACATTATCAAAACTGTCAACAGTCACTTGAATGCCGAGGCGATAGTGCGCCCTGACTGTTTGCTTGCTGAGAGGAGATACTTCGTTTTGTTATCGTTCCATCTTCGAACCCTTGTACTTTGCTACCAAATCCAACTTAGAAAAGGCAGAAGAAACGTAGTGCTGCGAAGATTTCGATGCCATCCAGTCATCCATATGCGCCGGTAATTGTATGCTCGTATAGAAAATGGTTCTGCCACTCTTATTGTCTTCTCCAGCATCAGTGTGTGTGGATCCTCCTCTCGCGAGTCGTTTCCATGGTATATGGTGGATTTACAAAGTCAACAGCCACACTGATGATGTCAAATAAGTTGGTTGAGAGTAGTGCTTAGCCTTTCTCACAGTACGCCAAATAAGGCCTTGAAGACAATATTAAGAAAACTGATATCGCTAGATCTTAAATTGGGCAAAGCATACTTAAACTCCAGCCGGCAAGCATGCTCAGCTGAAAATCTATTGGATATTGTAGCTTTAAAATTTTTTAGCCGTGCTATTGCTTTTAGAATTTTGTCATATTCGGGTTACGGAACATCGACCGCGCGACCCATCCAAGGTTCGCCGATCTTATTCATACCAGAATTTGCTCCGGTCTTGAAACCTTCCGTAAGTCGCTACACTTTCAAGTGAAATTTTCGTGGAATACTTCTTTCGACCAGTTTACAGCCTTTCTTTTCTTCCTTGCAAATAAGTCTTTCTTTCTTTCCGAACCCCCCGTAACACCCGCCCCCCTCCCTCTGACACGCTTTGCGACCAGTTGCATCGTGGCTCTATCAAATAATTTCTCGGGTTCGCCGAGATCCAATAGTTGCCTTGGCGGCAGTGCGCGTCAAAGGATAAAAATATTGCCATTGTCCATATATTGAGAAGTGCTCCTTGTGTTTTATACGATATTTTTTGCTGCGCACTGCGTATCTTTGCTGCAACTAGATGGTGAACTGAGTCAATGTTGGCTCATCTGATTGTTCGAATAAATTGGGACCTGATGCTGGAGACTACACGTTTCGAGCTCCTGTGAAGTCTATCAGCTTCAGTCCGTTATCAAATGTTTCATCAGGCCACTCAAATTTTCGACTGGGGGACTAAAGCTGCCTTTCTTTCGTACCCGGGCTTTGAAGTCATCAAACACGATTTCTAACTCGTCACTGGTGCGCTCCAAAAGCCCATAGAAATGATCTTTGTACTCGTCCTTTCTCTTCACCGTAGTGAAAGACAGTGCTTGACGATGAATTATTTCTTTTCTCTCGCCTTCACCGAACTTTCGGCCCCTAAAATATGGTATTTTTTAACGTTGCAAGAAGCTATTGCCTTCCTACCATGCCCCGTCCGAGAAATCTCTTGAGAGGGGACGATTTCTGCCAGTTACGCCTCCTCCATTTAGGAACCCGGAATGCATGACCTCAAATCATAGCCATTAAAAAATGTTTTCCGAAAAAGTAAGAAGTCTCTCAACCATGAAGTGAGAAAAAACTACTGGCTTACTTCAAGACAGATGCTCGCATTCAGCTATGCCGCCTGGTGAACGCAGGCTTTAGAGGATCCTTTAACCGAATACGTCGAAGTTGCTCTACAAAATCCCCTCTCTTTCTTCTTAAAGTATGTTCAGACAAATTTAATAGTCAATTGACTTTTTAATTGAACCAACGTTTTGGGTGTTCACACACAGTCAGCTGCTCCATTAGCTACAGTGAAGGAGAAGTTGGTGCAATCGTACCTTTCTTTAATTTAAAAGTACATTCGGTACATGCACACCATTTTAGGTACATTTGGAACGTATCCAAATAACCTTTCAGGAAATATTTTCTTATTTTTATTGACATTTCAGCGTATTTTCTGGTGTGGGTAACTTGTCCAATAGCCTCTCTTTGTGAAGGGGCATATAAATGATGCAAAAGGGTGGTCAAAGTAACGTAACTGTAGTTGAATGCGCAAGATAGACAGAGAATATTTCTTTTTAAAACGTCAGATCGAAGAACTCGGAGGAAAGTGATTAACCTTTTTAAAACAGTTTTGTCTCGCATTGCTCGAAAATATTCTGTCTTTTTATAACCAAATTTACTTGATGTGAGTCTAAAAGTTATGATGCTATCGAAGGGAGAGGTTATCCTCTGATTTTTTTAACTATATACATATGAACATACATATTTATTTTTAGGACATTCAAGGTCATATGTTTCCGCGAATTGGGTACAATTTGAAAATTTAATGTTCCATCCCTGGTGGATATTTATTCAATACACATATCAGGAAATCAAAAATACACATACCCAGCAGGGTTGCATGAAAATATTCATTCAATTAGCATCACATTAAGCATTAATAAAGCAATTAAGAATTGAAATTTTGTATGGTAAATCGAGCTCAATTAGCGGTTTAATCGAGAAAGCTTGACTAGGTGCTCGATTAACTGCCTCTCTGATCTTCGTATTAGATCCAAATGTGGTTGCGAAATCTTGCGAAAATAAAGTCCTTACCTGATAGAGCGGTGTTCATCTGTATTAGAATATCTACCATGGCTGACCCGAATAGCTCTTTTCTTCATCTTCGAGACATCGTTTCTTAGATCAGCGTCACATTACTTTGAAAATTCGGTGCTGTACCGGCCAAGAAAAATTCTGATAGCTTTGTGGTATTTAAGGGACTACGCTTTCCGATCCTACCTTTGGATTAACGTTTATAGAGTTGTTCTTTACTTAAGTTTTAAAAACTAAACACATCTCCTGTTTAATGGTGACTTGGGTATAACACGCTCTCGTGGCCACAGAATGCAACACATCACTGGCCCATCTCGTTGCAGTAGCCATTATTCTTTTCGACTATTAGGCGATTTCAGCTATTCGGTAGATGTCCATAAATGTAAATGAACCAAAAATCGCATTGCAAATTTTATTGTTCCTTGGGAGAATACAGAACAGCTGAAGGAAAATAATGGAGAAAATTGTCGAAAAAAAAATGTTACAACGAATCGTCGCGGAAAATTTACGATCAATCGATTTGAAGTTAACTGTATGCGAAAATGCAGATAACGAAGGAAAATCATAAAATTCTAACATAGCCGGCCAGCCAACTGCAGCAACTGCAGGCTTTGGAAGGCAAAGCAAAAAAAAAACCAAAACAGAAAAAAGTCTCGCAAATACGCTGTAATAAGCGGCAGGCAGTACAGTAGCGCGCAACGACACAGGTACGAGCCACCGATAGCGCTGATTCAATTGGAGCGAATGCTTTTTTTTGTTGGATGTGTTAAATCGCATGAACGGAATCACAATGAAATGGCAGCCATTTTGGAAGCTTCGTGAAGAGGCCGTTGATGCGCTGCTCAACAAGTGTGGCATGCAGATGAAATGCCATTGAAGTAGAGCTAGGAGAAACGGGGAAATTGGAGCTTGACATGAGGAAGGCAGGCAGGCAACAGATTGTCAGCAGCAGCAGCCACAACAACAGCCAGTGGCAGTGGGAAAAGCGCAACAAATTTCATACTTGAAAAATCGAAGTTAAAAATGACTTCTATTGAGCGGTGCTGTGAAGAACAAAAAATCGCTAAATGGAGCATGCAACAACAAAGCTGTGATGCGCCCATATGCTGCCTAACTGTCTGCCGCCCCTTGACCGCCCTTGCTACGCTTTGCACAATCATCATCATCATCAACAGCCACATCACTGGCCAGTAGTTGTTGTTGTTGCTGTTGTACAGCAAACAAAAGCAAATTCACATAGCTCCCCAAAGTTATAGAGCCGCGCCAACTTCAATGCCACAGCCGCCCCAGCCTTAGTACCAGCACCACAGCACCAGCACCAGCCACAGTCAGCGTCGGTGCCGCAACCGTTTGGCAATTTCGCTTGGCTCTGATATCAGTTGCATGCAACTGTGGTCACGATTTGGCAATAATGTTTCTTAAATATGCTTGCTGCTGCCGCTGCTGTTGCTGTATATAGCTGCCTGGCTGGCGTTGCAAGTAGCAGCGCGGCACAAGTGGTGGCAAGTGGCAATGGTGGCGATAGCAATTTTGCTGCTGCTGCTGTGTGTTTGTGGAAGCCAATGTTGCCGCGGCAATTGCTGCCTTGCCCCAACAAGCGCACTGCTATGTTTATTGTTGTTGTTGTGCTCTTAGTGGCATTAGGGCGTCCACTAGTGGCCACTGTGAAAGAAAAAAATAATTTGCAACAACAATTCAAATAACCCTGCTACCGGGTGCACTAAAAATATCGCTATTAATTCAGTTGCAACAAATGTTACTACAACTACAATAACTACAGCAACTGCAACCAACAAACTGCCGCTCGCTCGCTTTTCCAACTGTTCATGCATTCATATTCCATTGCTCTCGCTTTAGATTTACTTTTGGGATAAAAATGAAACGCTTACATTTATGTTTGCAACGTACGGTCGGAGGGTCGCGCGGTTGCTGAGTCGGTTGGCCGTCCGCTGCCTGAAAGTCGTCGCTTCCGTTGTTCACTACACCAGCGGCTAACTCACGTCTCCACTACTGGACACACTGCCTTTAGCTGTGCCCGCTCCTACCTCTTTGCCACTTTCAACCCACAACATATCTATATCCAGCATATCTTTAAGCCCGCTATAGCACTGTTGTTTTTGCACCGACAACAACAAACCCGATTACTTTGCTTTATGTGATCAGTTTATCACATTTGTGCGCAGCAGCAATCGCGGGTTAATTTCTTCACTGCTACTTGAATATTTTTCGCTTTGTACGCGCTTATGTACGTACATAGATATGTATGCGCCAATTCGATTGCATGACTACCAACGGTAATTGCAATTAGTTACAATCACTTTGCTGGGTAAATCTCGCTCGCTTCAGAATTTATTACATCGCCGCGGCCGCTGCCTGCGTTGCATTGTTGTTTTATGGATTTCATATTTTGTCATTTCTTAATTACTCAGACCGGGCCGCAAGGAAATTGCCACGGAAGGCTGTACGGAAAAAGCGTTTTCGCAGTCTTTGCTGAAAGTTTAACTATCAAAACATTCTTGGACGTTGAGTAAGAGCGTAGCTAGCTTAAAAGGTGGTATGAATTACATTTATTGCTGCGTTAGTGCGAGCTTAACACACAACTTAGTCTCCTAGCTGCAGACTTTCTGTTAAGCCTGACAAGAAGGAGCTCGTACGTCTAAGGTGCCTTATGCTCAGCTTCTATCGATCGGTGGAGTTCCACTTTTGCTCTCTGAAATTGGGCGTAATCCTTGACAGGAAGCTATTCTGGAAACCAAATATTGATGAGCGTGTACAAAAGGCTTCATTCATAGGGTCATTGGCTGTTGAAATTCACAGAAACATTTGTTTGTATTTAAGAAGTTGTAGCGGGTGGAAGGAACGAGCCTTGTTGGAATAAATGAGACACTACGAACTACTCCAACTCTTGAGAAGACAACGGAAAAAAGAAGGTCCTTGCAATAGCGGTGCAATAACCACATTCACGGTTAGGTCGAAGTTGAACCGACGAGTTAGAGGAGATGATTTCTAACCGGAAATTTCCGCAAACCTCAAATTAAGTCGCCTCAATCTGGGCGGCATTCTGGCTTTTAACATTACTTATGGCCCGGGAAAGTCTGGCCTCCTTCTTGTTCACCTCGGAATACTTCGATATTAGGCTGATTTGGATACCAGAACACAGCGACACTGGTAGCAGCTATAATACTGTTAGGATTACTAGAAAAGAAAGGAGTTCTTGTGGCAATCTGCCGCCTATTCCCGGGTAGGAGGGCATTTACCGTGTGGCGCGAGCGCTTGGAAAAACCTCGGACTAGCAAAGCTGCAAGGCCCTTCTTCTTAAGCTAACCAAACGTAAATCCCCGTGCTACAGGAATAGGTACGATTTGACATCACTTCCAACTTATATTGCCGTCGATTTTTGGAGGGCAGCTGGGTAGAATGCTCCCAGCACTTGCATTTCAGATGTCCTGCTTTCGTTACACTATTATTTAAACACCTGGTATCGTATTTCATCAAAACTCCCGAAGAATTCTCGACTCGAGTCCGCAGAGTTTTTTCCTAGCAATCTTATTAATAGCAATTATCATTCCATAAAAAAACTTGAGGGAGCGGATTTACCAAGCCAAAATATGTCTTTCCATAGCCAAGTGTTTAGATAGCAACGAACGTTGTAAAGACTATGATTTGAGGAAACGAACTTGGCATATTTGGACCATTAATAGCTAAGGTGTCTCTGCCTGGCTAGCAGATGTCATCGTAGGAAGAAAGGCCATTGAAGAGATGCCATGGATGGAGCAATGGGTTAGCACCATAATACTTTGCGGGGAGGGAGACTTCGTCACCGAGAACTACAGAACCACAATCCACATAAAAGCAAGATCCTTCAACATCTTGCTCAATTGCGGCCACGCCCCGAAGGAAGAAAAGAGCGAGGCGTCGAAGGATCTCTTCTATGAACTTTTTGGAGCGCCGTCTCGCCAGGACATTAAAATCGTTCTAGTCGACTTCAACACCAGGGTTGTGAAGGAAGGCAGCTTTGGTACAATAGTTAGAAAATTCAGCCTTCGCCTGGACCGACAACATACTATTCCGTAAAATGAAGTACTATCAAGAAAGATGAGAAACCAGCTCGATTATGTTGTGGCCAAACAAGCCGAGGAGCCAACATTGACACAGATACGCACGCAGCCAAGATACTCTCCCAGCCTTGCCCAGAAAAAAACTGCATCTATTTACAAAAGGAAGTAACGGACATCAACCAACTTTCCAACTCGTCTCTCGTTATTGCTCTCACAGAGCACTTCTCAACGAAGGAAATTATAGGATTTCGCTTCAGCACCAACGCGTAATATGTGGGAGCCTTACTGTGGGCTAAGAGTTGGATATACACGAGTTATTCGAAGGATGAGAAACCGAAATACGTAAGCGATAAGAACCTGAAATGCTGGTCGACAGGAATAGCGCAAGAAAATTCTATCAGAAAGTATTGCGATTTGCGGAAAGTTTGGCAGTAACTGAGAACCAGTTATTGGTGTCAAAATCACACTTCAGTTATTATTTATTGCGGAATGACAACAATACCAGACGCGTAGAAAATATAATCCCGATCCCGAATAGAGCACGGCGGATTCGATGTCCCGCTGTGACGAGTTACAAATTAAAATTTCGCAGCTGAAAACTGCAAATCTACCAGAGCTGATTGTCTTCTGGGATAGCTATTTAAGTACGGCAGTGCGGAGGTAATAAAATGCATGCAAAAACCACTCTCATGCAGAGTATAGTCGCACGGCATTAGCCTTCTAAGCAAGGCATACAAGGTGAATGTCTAGAGTTAACCGTCAACTAACTGATTGGACCTCATCAGCTTTAAACGTGGTAAATCCATCATAGACTGTGTTGAGCAACGCCACCAGCTTTATCAGAATTTGGAACGATCTCTGCGCGCCTTTCGATACCAAACGAGGTTTCGGACAAAAGGCGAACATATGCTCCAATTTCCTTAATATAATGCGAATGATGAATGATAAATTGCAACGATAACGACAACATTGGTCTCAACAACAGCGCTGACTGTTGGTTTTTTCCAAGTTGGATGTGAAAAGAAACCTCATAAATTTCGAAATGCATCGTATGTTGTCACTTTTCATGTTTGGTATATTAGTTGCATGTAAGGGGCTCAAACTGGTCCATTGCATTAAGCCAAAATTTACCTGACATTGTGAAACCTGCGGCCTAAATTCTCCTGAAGACGTGGAGCATTTTATGTTCAACTATTCATATTTTAATGCGGTGATAGATGTGCTCCACGAGGCTTTTGGTAAAGACCCCATGTTCAGAAACTTAATACCAAAGATGATGAAAACAAATCGAATTCAGAAAGCTCTGCGTAATAGCCTGCAAATGGAAAGGATGAGCTGCACTGGCTGCTGTGCGGAGTAGCTGAAGCATGACGAACAAAGAGAACGAATGGATCGTCGTCTCACGATTCTGACACTTGACTTCTACAGGTGGGGCCAATAGATACTTAGTACAGCAGGAGTGGTCAAAATTAACCATGGTGGGCAGTGCCAAGCTGGTGAAACTTAAGACGAATCGCACTAGATTAGGTTATGCTAGGTTGTATTGGCTGCCTATTGAGATACAGTTTAATTGGCTCAGTGTTGTCTCCGATCGTCTACTTAGGAATAGAACCAATTAATTAGTCTAATGAAGCATTGTAGTTAACAAATTTTCCTCGTGCTTAGGTTCGACAGAACGTCGAAAAAGTACTGGCAGAGACACCGCAGTCTAATTCTAGCCGGTAACCATGATTTAGATTATTAAAAAAAAAAAATGTGATCTTATTTGCGAAGTTATACGTTTTTAGGATGATGGGTAAAAATATCAGCGATGTGTGGCTTAATTTTTCAGACCTGGACAGTGCAAAATAAAAGATGCTCGCTCGATGCTCTCAATTTCTTCATCGTCACTTCAGCTGCGACAGCAGTCATTCGCTTGGCGTGTGTGTGGGTTTTGTTACTGCCGATTTCAGATTCATCGTGATACTTTGGACGTTGGTTCATCGACCCATCTTTTATTGGCAAATTCGAATAAGTTCATCCTAAGCCAAAGCTTGTACGTTGCCAGCGGTGTACCCGCATCTGGATAAAAGTTTACAGTCGAAAGCAGCTACCTGACCTTGTGGGTTCGTCTGCTTGGCAGTTAACCAAAAAATCTGTATGTATCTGTGTATTGGCTGCTACTTAGTTTGTTTAGACTATTCCTGCATTCTATTGCAGTTTTTGGCGAGGTTGTAGAAATTTCCAAGGAACAAATAGTTACAGCCGAATCGCAAAAAGGCAGGTACTGACACTAGAGCCCAGAG
>JAPVRG010227581.1:0-10848 GCA_029783565.1 Rhagoletis cerasi | reverse complement strand
AAGCTGCAATCGACACCCCTTTTTGTTGCTGCTACATTTTCAATCGGCTACAAAAAAGTGCAAAAACAAGTGAATTAGCGTGTTGAAAAAATACAAAAGCATAAATAAATAATATGTATGTATGTTGCCATCTTTCGAGATTGAGATAAAAAGTGAATCTATGTAATGATTTAAATGATTTATTATAAATTTTTTAAGTTAAAATAATTATTTGTGCGCATCCAGCAGACAAGTTTCTTTAATTAAGTTGCGAGAAAGACGTGTTCATAGCGATTTAATTTTTGCAGTTTTGTTTTCATTTAATAATTTTTCTGCAAAGAAACTTGTTTCTATTGTAATCAAATTTTCATCATACCTAAGGGCCATCTTCTCAAGCAGCTTTTAAAATTTATCTGCCCTTTAAACACATTTTTTGAGAAGACAATTTGTGTTTAAAGGGTAGATACATTTTTAAACTTACTTGAGTCAGATTCAATGTGTCAGCCTGATTATTCTAGGAATATGGAAAGTCAGGGAAGACCCCGGACACAGGAAAATCATACAAACCTATCTTCCTTCTATACCCAATGCCAAAAACCATGGAATCACTTCTGAACTCCAGTATTACTAAACATCTAAAATTAGCAACAAACCAGGGGTGTAAGTTGAGTTTGATTGAGTGTGTATGTGAAGAGGTGGTTGGTGTCAAAAGGCGAACGTTCACATGCCGGACATATGAATGTAGGCACGTCGGGATCTTGTCTAGATAAGTAGGCTACTATAACCAGACCGTAATTGTATCAGAGAAACGAGGATCTCTCGGCAGCTGCAGCTCTTTCTTTGGTTTCCTGGTCCTATCGTTAGTTAAACTTGGTGACAACGATTGAAGAACTATTGGGTTCCAGGCGGGTTACTCAGTAATGCAATGCGAGAACGAATGATTGCCTATCGCATCGCATTTCTCTTTCGTATTGCGTTACAGAGTAGCTCCCCAGTACGGATTCCGGAAAATGCACTGCACCACCACAGCCTCAACGTCGAATTTGTGTTAGGACGGTTCTAGTCGCGGTTGACATGTAGAAGGCATCCGGCACAGTGAACAATGAGGTCATTTTCCATAGCATTCTATACACGTCGCTTTAGAATCGAACGAAATACCGGATAACCAACTATTTGTGTGGAGGTCAATCGTCAGTTGAATTCCGAAAAGCTAAGCCAGAGCCGCGTAGAATTAAAAAAGGGCAACTCAAGGCAACCCGACCTGTTTAACCTCTGCATGGTCTGCTTCGTGAGTTATACATACGACGGGCTGAAACCTCGACAACCTTTGCCTTAAAGTAACTATCTCTTCGATCTTTACACTTCTTAACTTCCAGAAACCCAAAATTCCTCTCACGAAAATGACCGCTACGTTTACCTTCACGTGGAATTAGGTAGGTAGGTAGGTGTGGCTGCCCCTGCTACGCAGGAACACACATAGGCCAAGAGTTAAAGGCCCGTTGTGATACCACAGTTGAGTTTTCACCCCCCCTTACTGAACCATTTTGAATCCTTGACGAAGCTCGTCAGGCACCTAGGGTTTATCACGTGGAATTAGTCTATGTAGAATTCGAAGTACAAGTTGATAGCAGAACAAGTAATTTTTAAGCAAAAAAAAAAAAACAACTGACTTCAATTCTCATATAAACATTTAGGGGTACCATTATTTCTTCATGATCCAATGATCGGAGCTAAGCCAAATTAGTATGGGACCACCAGTGAGGTACCATCTTTCCTATATAAAAATAATTATCGGAAACGATTCACGTGATCCAAAGTTATCCGGTAACATACAGAAAAAACATATTCCGACGAATTGATAACCTTCTGCTTTTTTTGAAGTCGGTTAATAAATTTTATTTGCTATTTGATTTCTCGAGCAAATCAATTAGATTTGTGATTTTGGTTGATGAATAAATCACAAATAAATTTAATTTTTTCTTCGTCCGACGAACCGAATCGCAAATGAATTTAATTTTTTATTTGGTCCACGAATCAAATCACAAATAAATTTTATTTATTATTCCTCAAGTGGGACCATTGTGGAGTTCTTAGATTGCGGGAGCACTGGCTATCTTCACTTTCTCATATCCTATACAAACAGCCAGGTATCAACTTTAAGATATTGCATTGTGCCCAGTATGCCTTTGCGATCAGGCTTTCAGCTGTCATTTGCTCTTTAGTTGGCCCTCTGTCCATATCCAGTCCATGCATTAAAAAGTTCCAAATCCGGATCTTCCTGCTGACACTTCCGTAGTTGTTCTTCCTCCCACTCTTCCGCTGGTATCACTGGTGTTATTGTCATTAACCGGACGTTCATAAGGTCCTCTCTGACCTCAGCTTTTGAGCGGTGTCTGCTTTCCAAGCTGCATGGCCGACGACGACGTCGGAAAGTCACACTGGAGCATAACTTTGCATTCTCTCAATCCACCGAGCTAGCTGTCCTTCTGAACTCTTGAACTGTAGTAGCCATTTTAGTACTGCTTGATCTGTCCGAACCCGGAAACGTTGCCCATAGAGGTACTTGTGTAAATGTAATTCCTCTCTGGTTTTCCAATCGACCGGCCAAATACCTTCTCTTGCCCATCAACTACCTGCGATAATTCGCCTCCTACCGCACAATCACTAGCACCGTATACAAAATAAACGTTGCACCTGGCAGCGGGTACGCTAGCATAGGTGCAGTACATAGCCGTTCCTTCAGAGCTTTGAAAGTCTTCTCCTGTTCTTCGTTCTACTCGAAAGCTTTATTTTCCCTAGTCTACGTTGGTTTCAGTGATAGGCCTGATTGTGTTTGATATAGTAGGTAGCCATTCTCTGGCTTTCGAAAATAATTTAGAGCAGCAATGCACAAAATTTTCAAATGGAAGTGCGCGCACCACTACGTAGAAGTAGCGGCTACAGCCAATCGGCGAAAAATTCATTCGAATTCTTGCTTGGCATGCATGCATTCCCGGACTAATAGTAAAAAATAAGCAGATTATTTTTTCGTGCACGTATTTTCTAGCCGATCACAGAGAAATTTTGTCAACTTCGTATATTCTGAAAAAATCTTTCCTTCAAAGGCATTATTTTGGGAATTATGTTTTGCATGTTCCTAGGTTAGGTTAGGTTGATATGGCAGTCAGTTCAAATGACCAACTCATCTAGACCTTTTGAAGGTCCATTGTGGTACGTCTGCAGAACACGGGAACCTCGGTGACTATTCTTCAGAGAACCATTTTGAAGCTCTTATAAAGCGTAGGATTGGTTTCCTTCCTACGCAAGATAATTCCGTAAGAGAGCTAAAGAAGGGCCTACCTAAAAAGCCTGCTCTCCTCTTGGCCAAAGCTGGGCAACTACAGAAGAAGTGCCTTACGGTTTCTTCCTCTCCCTTATCTCTGCAATATTCGTGGGAAAATATTTTTAGTCTTGAAGAGTGCCTGCCAAATAGCCAGTGACCGGTTATACAAAGCCGTGAGAACTTGAGAACTCCCTGTTTTTCTCATCATTTGTGGCCAAAGTAGCTTGGTTGTTCTACAAGTGCCCTCCTCTGGCCATGACCGGTTGACCTCTTGGATCATGCTATTTCGAAGTTCTATTGCCTCTGTTTTCACATAGGGGAAATTGGTACCTTTCCTGGCTAGCTCATCGGCCCTGCAATTTCCTTCAATATCTCTGTGTCCCGGAACCCATATGAGACTGACTTTGAACACTGCGCTAATATCGTTTAGAGCTGCAAGGCATTCCTTCGCAACCTTCGATCTCAGCATTACCATGTTCATTGATTTAATGGCCGCCGAGAAGATATCCGAGAAGATATTAATCGTAGTCTTCGTTACGGCATGCGTACTAAGGTACACAGCCACCTCCTTTGCAGCTAAAACTTCTGCCTGATAGACACTGCAGTGGTCCGAAATTCGGACGGATAATTCCAGTCCTAGTTCCTATGAGAAAACTCCGTAGCCGAACCTATTGTCTAGCTTGAATGCATCCGTGGAGCAATTCAATTCCCCCTTCTCCATGACCGAACCGCTGATCCTTCCATAGCACCATACTTTTTAGTCTGAGCGCTGAATCGGCGGCCGCGTAGTTTCCCACCAGGTTTATTGCGGGCAAATTGGTTACCACATCGAGCGCTTTGTTAGGGGTGGTCCTTAAGGCACCTGAAATGCATAGAAACACTGTTCTTTAGACCTTACTCAATATCTTTAGGCAACTTGCCTTTTGAGTTGCTGACCACCATACATGTATTCCATATAATAGTATTGGCCTTACCACCGAGGTGTAAAGCCAATGTGTAATACGAGGTGTTAAGCCCTGCTTGATTCCGACCGCTTGTTTGCAAGTGTGTAATGCAACGTTGGCCTTCCTTACTCATTCCTCTATATTAGGTTTCCACGTAAGTTTGCTGTTTAATATGAGCCCTAGATACTTAACATGATCCTTCAAAGATATCTCCATACCCTTAAATATAAACGGGCAGATAATGGGAAGCCTGTGTTTCCTTGCATGCTCCTTATCGGCCAGCATTTATTCTTCGATTGTAGGTATAGGGATTTAAAGTGCGCGCGCAGGGATGTGACGGCGCACTTACTGTGCTGAAGTGTTTTACAAAAACAAAAGTGCAGAAGTGCTTATAGCGTGATCATCACTGATTTAGAGCCAACATGTTCATATGTATGTATATACATACATATACACACTAATTTTTGACAAGGTTTCGTCATCTCGAAAAACTCTACTGAGTGAAAACATAAACGTTTACTTTTAAAAATATTCAGTCCTTTGTCAAAATTCCTAGCAAACTACCTTTATGCAATTACTAATTAATTGGTGAAAGTAATAGTTATATACACACATACATATGTAAGTCCAGTCTTGGTTTTTCATATAAAGGTGTGCAGATAACGTTTATCACGGTTCAATAATTATCATCAGACACTCAGACATTGCACCCAATCAATAGCGTGCCACTTGAGACGTGTTTGAAAGAAAAGTAAAAACATTTTCTGTTCAAAAAATAAAAATAAATTTTTGCATAATTTCTGCATTCAACGTAAAACTTTCTTTCACTTTCAGTTTTTATCAACAACGAAAGCACCAAATACAATGCAAACACAACATATAAAAATGCATAGATACATACCTACCTTTTTTAATCTTTCAATGTTTTGCTTGCTGTTGTATACAAATTTTGTTTGTAAATACATACATTTTTGATTAATTGCTAAAGTATTTTACGTTAATTTATGCTATATGTACTAGGCGATGAGATACTTAAACCAGGCATTAGTGTGCATGCAGCTAAAAACGGCTGGTAGTATGTTTTCTTGTTTAATTTAATTTTTTTTTTCATTTGACGTAGTACACGCTCAAGCTAATATATCACACTTCCAATCAATGAGCGTTATTTGCGGCTTAAAACGTTTTTGAGGTGCTAAAGGAAGAAAAAAATTAAGTTTTTATTTTATTTTACAAATGTGAAATTTTCTTGGCTTCAGCGAACTTACCCAACACAGCATAGCGCTGTTCATTTTGTAGCTGTGTGTAATCAGTGTAGGGTGTTGGTTTGTACTGCACCGCTTGCACCTTCAGCAATTCATCTGTCCATATAGCATCGAAGGAGTCTTGCAGCAACGCCAATAAGTGACCGTATTGCGTTTGCAGTGCCGCAGCCACCTCATCGAGTTGCAATTCGAGTAAGGCTTTGCATGTGTCACGCACCTGTTGCTGCTGATTGGCCAACTTCATGACTTGATTGTACAGCGCATCGATAAGTGCGATATCTTCGAATGGATTGCCCGGTTTGAGGCTAAGTAACTTTCGTTCATGCTTTCGACGATTCTTGCTCGAGCGGAATGTTTTGCTGTGAAGCGGTCACGTGGATAAAACGATTAAAATATATTAATATATGAGCATAAAGTTACTAAGTAAATATTTAGATTTAACATTAAAACGAAATCTTGTTGCTATATATTTACATACATATTTGCAGAGCATTGAAGCGTAAAATAAAATTTAAATCGAAAACAAGGAAAGTGATTTCATTTCTATTTGGAAACTTACCCAGTGCCTTGGGAGCTGCCGGTGTAGCGTGATGAACGCAAGCTGGTGGTGTCAGACAGCAAGTCTGCCTCATCAATATCGGGCTGGTCATAGCCATTCAAGAGGCCATCCCGTTTCTGTTGTGCCAACACACGCACCTCTTGCAAACGCTGCTCGTGCTCAACGAAGAGCTTTTCATCATCAGACAATTGTTGCTGTAATTGTCCAGTGTATGCAAGCAATTCGGGCCTAACTAGCTTTTCTAGTAAATGCGCTTCTTCGATGTTCAAACGCGCCTCTAATATTGCTTCCAAGTAGAGATTACCCTTTAGCAGGCACTGCAGCGCTTCCATGAAGCTCGAACCATATATTTTCTGCAGCTGATGAGCAATGTCATAGCGGCCTTGCTCCAGCAGCGCGGGTACCATGGATCTAATCGTAAGTTAAAAAAAAAAATACGAGTCAGATATATTTTACCTACGTTTTTCTTTTGTTTTCTTGTACTTACAATGCCACCGTAGCTAAATCTTTGCCATCTTTTTGCGCCAGCATCAAAACGCGCCGCCAATCCATTATATGTTTGGCGCTGAGCAAGGCTTGTGCGAGATTGCCACCACGCTCATACATAATGCTCGCGCTCTCGAGCTCATTTTTGGCACGCAGATGGTCCGCAAATGCCAAACAGACCTGCCGCTGACATTCACGCAAGCTTTTTAGCTGTTCCTCTGATGTATTCTCTTCCGTATCCAACTTGTAAAGCTTCAATGCCTGCTGATATAGCCCATGGCGCTTGATAAATTCCAAAGCTACATCGAATTTTTCTGCACCGCAATTTAATATATTCTCCAAAGCCTTCGTGTGGCGCTTCAGGTATTCATCGATTTTGAATTTACGATAGTTTACTTCCAGCTGTTTTAGTTCATTGAGGAACGGCAAAAATTCTTTGGGATCCTTTTGCGATTTTTGTGCAACAAAGAGCACCAAGCCAAAATCGTATGTGCCCAATGCGACGTTATACAATTCATTGACATCAACTAGATAGAGTAAATATTTAAGTGCTTCATCGGCTGCATCTTGCACAGGTTCAACGGAATTTTTGGCCAATTCATTTTGCTGCTTCTTAGCTTGCCAAATTAACTGGAGTGCTTGCTCCAGCTTGCCTAATTTTACATAAGCTGTAATGATGGGCAGCCGGAAGCGTTCATGGCCGCTTGCTGTCATTTGCGTGCACAATAATCCGCAGAGATAAGTTACTTTAGACTTGATATTAAAGTCTTCAGGGTATGCTTGTTGGGCTGCAATGTAATTGCTAGCGTACATGGTTTTGGAGAAGTCCTTAAATTAAATTAAAAATAAATTAAAAGGAAATTTAGGTAATTGCATATCGTAAACATACCTCGTTTTTAAGATCAGTCAGAAATAGATTTAGCCAATTCGGATTCGTTATCTCAGACAAAAAGACATGTACATTCTTCACAAAGCTCACCAGATTGTGATCACAAATAATGTTCAAATTTATGCGCTGCTTACGCAACATATCGAAAGCTTCATAATAGCGTCGTTGATCCAATAGTTTTCCGATTATCTCAAGTGCCAATACGCGCGGCGAAATCACCTCCAAATTACCACGCGGCATTTGTAGCACGACACGCGCATCATTTGCTATAGTTGTGACCAGTCTGCCGCCACGCTCCATATTACGTTTGTAAACGTGTTGGCGTGTGGATAGCAATACAAAGTTCAGTTCGGTCAGTTTGGTGTAGGCTAAGTAGTTTTCTGCCAGGCAGAAGGAAGTCACATCACCCGACACCAGCTCGGTGTCTATATAAAGTCGTTGATTATTTAGCAAAGCAATCAGGCAATCTCCTTGTGCTGACTGTGTTTGATGCCATTCCAACCGCAAGGCATTTTGCTCTAGCTGTTCATATGTTTTGTCCAATTTGAGGCTGCTGTCCGATTGAGGTGAAATTTGCTCAACTTTGCCATTTATGGTTTGTACAAAGAACTGCTCCAGCATGACAAAGCCCATACAACTGCTAACCGCATTGCTATTCAGCTGTAAAGTGGCGACTATGCTGTAACAATCCACCAGTTCGTCCAATGCAATCAGCAGCACTTTGCTTTTCTCACCAATGTTAACAGTTGCCACCAAGCACTTTTCATCGAACCAGAACATATTTGCCAGCTCTATTGGTGGTGCACTGCATATATCTGGCTCTATTTGCAGCTTTCGCATAAAAGAAACCTTTTCAAAATCTAATGACTTTCCACTGCAATGCACTCGGTACAACTGCAGCTTTTCATTGGCATCGTAAATGCACAATTGCAACTCGTCGTTGTTATTTTTGGTAATAACACATGCGTTTATGTAAGCATCTGATTGAATTTCTTTGCTGCACATCGGCGGTGGCACAACAGCCTTGGAAAAATCTGTCAGGAGCAATTTCTTGCCGTCAATAACAGCCACAATGCCGCTGCGTGCATAGCGGTCGAAATCAAATCGCCAGCGATAAATCAGATATCTGCCACTTTCTAGCCAAACATGCAGAGTCTTCTCCTCGCCTATTCTTTGATCCCAGCAGTGGCATAAAACACGCTCAGTTTTGTCAAAAGTGAGCACCTGCTTTAGATACCAGTGATAATTACCGATAGTATAAAGGTACAGATGCTGCTTTTGTGTGGACGCATCCAACGTCTCGATTGCGAGTATATCCGAATCACTGCTCCAGCTAATGCTGCGAATTGGCTCATCGTTTAACGAGAATGGCAATACGATTTCACGATGTCGCAGGCCATTCTTTTCGAAAAGCGAGACAGTACTTTTGTTTGGGAATATTTGAGGCACTGCGATCCATGTCCCCGATGGACGCCAAGCAATAGATGGTTGCAAATCATTCCAACGCTCGGATATATAAGTTAGATCTCCCTCCTTATTGAAAACTTTAAACATGCGGCCCGCGTCAGAGCTAACAAAGGACACGGCAAAGTATGCGCCATCAGCGCGCCAAGTTATTTCGATGTCCTACAAAAATAGCATGTATTGGCAAATGGATACATATGTTTTTCCAGAGAACTACTTACCTGAGGCAGCTGCTCCGCATTCTCGGGTGGCGTAAAATCGTTTGTTCTCTTTGCAGCAGCCTTGCCTTCCTTACCATGAAATTGTGTTTCTTTCTTTCCCCAACCCACATTAACGAATTGGCTATCGGCGTCACACTGCTCCTTCAGCACATGCTCAGTTATGACGTCATATGTGCAAGTCATTACAACAACATTGCCAGATTTTGTTATGAAAACGCCAACCTCTTGATCGGGACTCCATGACATGCACTGCAAACCGACATCACAAAAAGTGCACTCATTTATGGCACCAGTACTGGGTGAAACAGCAAGCACTTCACCCGCCTCGGTGGCTAGGCAAATTTCATTATTTAACGCTAAATATTCTGCAGCTACAATGCCTGGGACGGCTGCGATTTCTTTCGAAGTGCCTGTAGATGTTTTCACCTCGTAAAGTTGAGCATCGGTAACCACAAACACAAGTGAATCGGTCTCTTTACGACTTGCATTGGGATCCAGCAGCAAATATTTCACATTGGCCACCTTGGCGCTCAGTTGCTTACACGATTGCAACTTCAGGTTTCGCATTTTAATATGAAAATATTACTTTTTAATTAAATTACGCATGAAAAACCAAAAATTCGCGAAATTTATTGCAAGCGGCAAAGAGGTGCAAAATTACTGAATACAGGCTAATAGGAATGGGTAACTCAGGACTGTGCCGAGTTACTGTGCACCCCCTAACAATGTGGCGCACGCTCAGATTCACCTCTGAAAAACTTGTAGCTTGGCCACAGCAAAGAACGTAAATCTACGTAGATTTACGTTCTTTGCTTATAGATTTACGTTCTTTGATAGTACACTTGAGCCAACACACTTTGCTAACACTCTAATGTGTGCTGGAGTTACTGAGTCAGCACAACAAATTATGCTGGATTACCCATTCCTACAGGCAAAACGTGCACAGTTGTTGTTGTCAAACAGATGTTTCTGTTTTGACACAAGGCAACTTCCGCGGCATCTGTTGGAGAATAGTTAATGTTCCTTTTCTATTGTCCGGCAGACTTTTTTTTTAGCCATTACGCGAACCATCGTCTTTACAATTCCTTTTACCTCATTCGCAAATACAATCTGTGGTGGGCTCGATATTCAAAGGTTGGTAGCGCGTAGGCGTGTTGAAATTCTCTGTGTCGAAGGTATTTTTTCCAAAGACAGTACGAAATATTCGTTTCTCCGAATTTCCAGACGCATTTACGATTTACGTCTTGAAAATATAATGGAATTGTTATTTAGCTTACTTGTGCTGTGTGAAAAGTGTAACTCGACTTTTAAGTGTTAAGAGAAAAGTGCAAAATTGTTAAAAAGATAAATATTTGTTAAATTTATTTGATGCCAAAAGGTGAGGCGAAGAATTTCTGTGGGTCGGTCGTTTGGCTGGTATTTTTTCCAATTGCTTTTACCTTGTCTTTTCACTTGTAATTTTTGATTTTAACTTTTTAATACACGCTAAAGATTAAAAGTAATACTTTTTTTTAATTTCTGCCAGTAAATTCTACCAGTAAATAAACTTTTTTTGGAAAATATTCTCTTTTAACGCCATCCTAATCGGTTTGGGACCAAAAATGCACCAACGCGACCGGTTAGGGATTTATTTCTATTTCTTTTTCATCGAAATTCGCAAATTTAGATCTGTCATTTACGTTGTTAATAAAAGAAAAAATAAATGATGTGAAAAATTCCACA
>JAPVRG010227580.1:0-19841 GCA_029783565.1 Rhagoletis cerasi | reverse complement strand
CCATTTGGATCACCCGTCCGGCATGCTTAGGTCACTGCAAAGCCCAAACCCGCCAAAGGCCAATTAGAAAATGGTAGTAAATTAAATCGTCAAATATCTCGCGTAACGACACATTCATTGCGTAGTAGTAAAAAGGATAGCTGGACACGTGCACAACGCCTGACTGTAAGCAAAAAAAAAAAAATTTGACGCTTAGTTGCATAAATACTTCGTATATATATTCTTACATACATATAAATGCGGGGGCTAAAATTATTAATGCGGAATTTTTTTTTTTTTGTATAAATTTCTGTGGATGTTGTTAGATGATTTCAGCTTTTACAGTATCCTTACAGCGTTAATCTAGCGTTTAAATACCCAGTCTCTTGGCAGTTTTCAAAATTTTCTGGAGAATATTTTTGTAGAATGTTTTAGCCCTTGAGCTCCCAAAAATGTTGACTTTTAGCCAGTTTAAAAAAAAGGTACAAAGTAACTCTTACGTTGAGACTAGATGGTTAAAAAGTTCCGTTTACCGCAGAAATTTTTTATATTATTTTCCAAAGACAAAAAAGACCCTAAATAAGCCTTTTAGAATGTAGAAAAGCTAATAGCTCATTTCTCTAAATCTAATAACATTTTAAAACTGCACTTAAATAAAAATAATTTAAATAAGGGGCCATTCAAGTAGTACGTAAGCAGAGTCTGGCTGACCTCGTAAATAAACAGCTTCTTTTATTTCTAAACTGTAAATGTAAAAAATTTCCATTACGCGCAGCCACGTTGAAATGCCGAATTGGAACTTAATTGCGCAAATTGGACATTTCCATCAATTATGGTTTAGAAATAAAAGAGGCTGATCATTTACGAAGTCAGCCAAACTCTGCTTACGTAATACTTGAATGGCCCCTAAGACAAAGAGGAAAGATTTTATAAGCTACCTTTAGGCGCAACGACACACGCAAAATCTAATTGATATTAGTTGGTAATAGGTAAAATTCGAAGAGATGGACCATTAGTGGGGCCACTCCGATTTTCGTCCGATTTCCGGCCCAGCAATAGGTTATGTGCTGGGCTTGGTACTACCCTCCATACTAGAAACCAGTTAAGTGAAGTGACTGAATTAGCCTCGAATAATTTATTAGGTATCGAAAATAAAATGGTACTTGTCAATTTTTATGCCAGTTTGGCGTCTCCGATCACGTTGCGATAGACGGAAGATCGGTTTCGAGCGCTTCTGACATGCGTTTCATCCCAGGAGCCAACATCGACGCGGATCACTTACCTCGTTGTAGCTAAGGTCCGAAACAGCCAGAACTTACGCAACCGGCTCGCAATCCTGTCTAAACAAGGGACTTATTATCGCCCTGGTATAAATGACCAGTGATAATTCATCTCCTAATCTCTTCGTACCGCTGTGGAAGAGCTGGCTCGCTACTACTACCTACGCAGAATAAACTTGTATAGCGATGAGTCCAGGATCCGGCATTAACACCACCAATAGCGTTAGCAGGTGCTACTTTGGGCTATACAGGGTATCATGTCCGTTCTTTTGTGTGCCTTAAAAACGAGGACGATATAGCTTTAGGTGCTCTCGAGAGGACTATAAAACGGTTTTGCTGGCTTGTGCGTGCTGTACCCTTGTATGACGACGCTCCGGTGAAAAGATCCTTTGACTCTGCATCCTTAGGTGGACAACAAAAGACAACGTGCCCACGAACACAATGTAAGAACCAAGTGCATAAGAACCTGTCTTCACTCCAGATCAACAACTGGCTCAACTTCATGAACGAGAGAGGCAATTGACGAATTTTTTTTTGGGCACGGCCCAAACCGACAAACGGTTGTAGTCCCAAATATGAAAAAGGCCTATAGCAAAATCCTTTGCTTATTACTTTTGTAAAAGATTTGAACCTTCTGATATTTTTAATGAACTTGTTCAAAAACAATCAACCGTAATAATTGGAGGTAAAGGGTTAAAAATTTTACGAAAAAATTACTTGCTAAACATTACTGCAGATGACTGAAGAAAATAATTATTTTTTGGAACTCTTTAGGCACTCTTTCAAAATTGACACCCAATGGCACTTGAGATTTTTGTGGAACATTTTAACCCTGTAAATGTCATTTTTATGAACTTGCCTGAAACTTCTTCAAGGTGAAAGTAAAAGAGACCCATTATGGTAAGAGTTTAGGAGTTAAAATGTTTCAAGAAAAAAAATACTCACTAAACTTTGGATCTCTAAATCCAAAAAATAGTATGTTTATAATTTTTACTTGAATAGGTAATTTATATGTAAATGGGTATGTAAATAGGTCAAAAAGTTTCAAATTTAATCCACTGTAAAAAATATGTGATGAGGTAGAACGAGATCCTCTTGGGGTGTGACTATCACGAATGTTTGAGAGTTTGCTTGAGGGCCTAAAATGTCTATTGCATATTGTAAACCAACTTGTTCCAATCGGTGTGTGGAGAGGTTAAACAACAAGTTACTCAAGTTTCTAAAATGTATAGACCACTTAAAAATCAATCTTCTAAAATCAATCTTCTAAAATCACACTTTAAAAATAAAACTATAAGATATGATAGCAAAAAATACACTTCAACTGATATTGAATTAAAGGCGTGGAGTGTATAATTTAAATACGATTTTTTACCCGAACTTTATTATACACAATTTGTTTTGTATTCATATCAAAATTACTTTGTCCTTGCGCCTTCTTCTTTTTTGCACTTTTAGTAGTATTTTTTCATTTTCAAGATATAATTTTATTATTTAAGCAACTGTATGGTCAACTATAATTGAATTTTTGATTAAATTTATTTCTTTACGTTTTTTTATATTATTTTTTCTATAACAAATTATACTAAAATATTTTAAAAATAATTTTTAGTTAATTTCATTTCATTTTTCACTTAGTTTTTTTTTAGTTTTTTGATGTGTAAACATCTTTGCTCCCGGTATGGGCTACATTTGCGTAAACCATCACACGTCACGCGCCAACCAAGACGAATTCCGAAGTAGTACAAATTAAAACCAATCATCAGCTGTTCTACAACACTGCTTGTTGATATATATTTGGATGTTAGGTCGATTTGATCTTTTATAAAGAAAAACTTAAAGAAGGTTTTTAATACTGCTTTTATTGAGTATGTGCAAAACGCGTGTTTTCGGGACTAGTTTGGTAGCAGTTGGGAACTAGTTCGCGATCATTTCGTGTCAAGTTCAGGACCATTTCGAGACTAGTTTGGGCCCAGTTTGGGGCTAGTTCGGGACCATTTTGAGACTTTTTCGAGACTAGTTCGGGTATAGTTCAGGACTAGTTCGATACTTTTTCAGGATCATTTCTGAACTAGTTCAGGACCTTCTCCGGACTAGTTCGAGACCATTTTGGGACTCTTTCGTTATCATTTCGGGTCTAGTTCGGGACGGGTTCGAAAAACTCTTTGCCGAGCTGTACACAGATGTTTATTCATAAAATTTCATTAGTACATATGTACGTGGTACTCGAGCCCTTTTTATTATTTTTTTATTACAAGTTATTATGCGAAAACAGTTGTATGTAATTTAAAGTAAAATTGTTGTTAATTTCATGTAAATTTTCATGTATTTTTTTAGTTTTTTATTATTATTTTCTTTAATTTTTAAATAGTTAACTAAAGCTTTTTACTGAAATTTGATAATCCTTATTCTTACCAACTATTTATAACCTGTTTTAGTTATGTTTTGTCCTTAATACTCTTCTTACTTTCGCCTCTCATTCCCAGCACAATTAAATTAACAACTAAATTTCTCTCGAAATTTTGCAAAACAAAAAACAAATAATTTTCAGCACACTTTTATTGCTTTCAATTGCGTTTATTTTAAGTTTATGCTTTTCTACTTTTACTTTAGGTTTCGTTACGTCGTGACCAACGTCCAAAAAGTACTATCGAACCGACTGAGACGACACCTGTACGTAAACTAACCTGTGTGTTAAATAAAAAAAAGATAAAATATTTCAACTAACTAAAGTTTGCTTAGAAAATCATCATAATAATCAATTAACCCCTACATTAAATATAAGTGTTTAATTTGTTTGACTAAAATTCATGTTACGCTTTCACAGGACATCGCTTAGAAGATCGCAAGTCGGTTCCTAGCTACACCTGCTCCTCTTAGTAGTTAAACATTTATAATCGTAGCTCATATATCTACTTAAAGTATGTAGTATAATTTAAATAAGTAGGGGCTTACCTTTACACGAAGTAAAGTTGATTTTTAAAGCGTGCTTTTTGGGGAAGACCGCATATGTAATCGTCTGCATTGGTGACGATCAGAGAGAGCTTTTACTATGCACTCGTACATATAAAATCTACTGAAAGCCTTAAAAAGCTTCTCCCGCGGTATAGATTTTTGTCGTGACTGTTCTATATAAAATGTAAAAGAAAAAGCTTGAGAAGCTCGACACGCGTGCCCTAAGCAGTCACCATCAAATCATATTCCGCTGAAGAAGCTTAAAGCCTTCTTTATATTGACGTGCACAGTGTAAACGCTGTCTCTGGTCGTCGCTGGCCTAGAGCTGTGATGGGCACCGCGTGTAGAGCTTTGTAAGCTTTTCATTCATTTTATATAGACGCGTGAAGAGCAAAAGCACTCTGCCTGTCGTTGCTCTAAAGGAGTGGCAATCAGAGAGAGCTTTTACTCTGTGTGCCACCATATGAAATCTATAAACAGCTATGTTTTGGTCGTGACTGCCCCTGAGACATTATGTGCTTTTTGTCTAAGGTTTTCATTCGAAGAGCTTTTAAAAAGCTTTAACAACTTTCAAAATCGGCTTTGCTCTATGTGTTGGTAAGACAAGAGGCACATTACAAAACGTCAAAATACAAAGCATCAGTCTATTTTATTTCTAAACCGCACTAGAATAACAAGTCTAACTTGCGCAACCTAGTTGAAAAGTAGCATCTACCCGTGGTTGCGCACATTTGGCATTACAATCTACTGCGGTTTTGAAATAAAAGAGACTGATGCTTTGTATTTTGACGTTTTGGAATTCACCCAAGTTCTGTTATTGTCTGGGCTGGTGTCAGATATAAACTTGTAAATAAACAAAAGTTCTTTTAAGTAGAAACTAGCTGTTTATTCTGTTAAGAAAATGTCTCTTGTCCTATCCCTTTCTCCCACAAATATTTATTAAACACCTAATTTTCTACTTACATATGTACTTAGTTAAGTCAACTTTGCGATAAGTTTCATTACTTGAGCGTGAAATATAGTATTTCTAGCTGTATATTAACTAACATGCCACCATATAATTAATCTCCGCCAATCTACTGCATTCATTGTTCACATCTGTTATACGTTTTGTCTTAGCAGCTCATGCTTCCAGCGATGGAATTCACTAATTAACACTCTCATTCATTGTGTTCGTTAATGAGCGTTTATTGGATTATAATCGATTCCATTTGTCTATGGTCTAACTGCTTGTTATATTAATTTTCAGATGATTGTTTTATTTTTTTATTTTAAGAGTTAGTATAATAAACAATTTATTTTTCTCGTACTATTCATATGACCAGCTGGTGAAACGTTTACGCAAAAGTGATGCCAAGGAAATCACAAGCGATGAAATTGCACTGGAAACGCAGACGTCCACACAATCCGTCGATATATTTACTAATACGATATGCGATCAGATTTGTTATGGCTTTATAAGCATTGGCCAGTTTATATATCAGAATAGCTATATATTTACAAATATCTCTATGATGGTGAGTATGAATAAAAAGTCGACCTGTTGAACTAAGGCTCGATTTTGATTATGTTTTGAAAACATATATATATTCACATCCTACTTCCAGACCTGGTCCATCGTCTATCACAGTTGGTTGACCTTCGTCCTGCTGCTGTGGGCTAACATTCTCTGGATGATACCCAATCAACGTAAAGCCATGATGCGTTCCAGTCCCTTTATCGTATGCTATGCCGAGTTACTACTAATAGCGCAATATATTTATGGCATGAATTTGAAAAATGACGAATTACCCTCCAAAGTTGATGTAAGTTCATAAATACCTATATCCCTTCTCACACTTCTTCTAACCATTCCCTCATCTCCACAGACCGCCGGCATTAATCTGCAACAAATCGGTCTTGAGCGTCCGCAGGATCATGGCACACATCCGTGTGTACCACTAATTGTTAAGACGCTCTTCCTACTAATGTTTTGGGTAACTTCAAGACAATTTTTCCAAGAGAAAGCCGAGGAGAAGCGCAATAAGCGTAAAACACCTATCGCAATGGCACTCGAAACTATCGATTCAGAGACATCTGTTGAATCGGCGCGCAAGCATACTTCGAAATTTCTCAAAAAAATTGGCGATATTGTCAAAAATCTCCTAGTGCGCTTGTGGATTTGGATGCTAGTTTTGGTGATCTTCTTGTGTGCCATGACGGGAAAATTTATGACCGGTTTTCGCATATGCTACATGGCGCTGTTTCTCTTCTTCTTGCTCGTCTTCCAATCATCATCGAAGGTGTGGGTCAAAGTCATGTATGGTTTCTGGCTATTCATCATCTTCTATGCCATGTCCATGCTGATACTCATTTATACCTATCAATTTGATAAATTCGATCAATATTGGTATGAGTATTTGAATATATCACAAACGCTGTAAGTATGAATGAAATGCAAATTTTGAGAAGAAATAAGTTTGGGTACTAATAAAATACTGTTATATATCCAACTTCTTTCATTCGCAGGCAAAACGATATCGGCCTGGAGCGTTACAAAACCAAAGATCTCTTTCTGCATCTGGTCTCACCAACGCTAATCGTTGTACTAACAGTCATACAGGTACATTATTTCCATCGTCGTTTCATTGAGTCGCTAGGAGAGCGTGAACCGGCTGACATAAATGATGCGCGGGATCACAAAACTGAGCAGAGTAGAAAAGGTTCGAAGTCTGAACGTTCTAGTAATGATGCTACGAAATTGATTGTTTCATCGTTAAAACGTTTACGCAATATTGCAAGCCATTATTTCATTGTTTCGAAGAAATTGTTTTGGCGCTTCTTGGAATTGCACATCAGTAAAGCTGTATATATAACCGCATTTGTGTGCGCTGTTAATGAGGTAAGAATTTGTGAATGAAATTTAGTTATGTTAAAAAGAGTTGCTTTCCGATATTTTAAAAAACGATCGGAAAAATCATGCAGATTTCGTAGCTCAATTTTTTCCCCCCAAAGTGAGAAACGATTACATAAATTAGTCGCCTACACAGAGAATGTTAAGGGAAATTAAAGTATTGAAAATATCAGTAGCTAAATGCTATCACAGTGCAGCTTCAAAATGACCAATAGGGACAACGAACGACCAAAGCACCGGAAGAACAGCCGCCTTTGTATACTCCAAGACTGTTCATGGCGTCGAAGCAGGAGTCTAAGACATACAATCCAGAAGACTCGTTTCCACGACAGTCAGGTCGACGTAACCGTAAAGAACCAGATTCATATCAGGCCACGGGCTGTAACGCCTGCATCATTCCCCAAAAACTCTTTGGGGAATTTGTATACTGCTATAACAACAACTCTTTTTCACTAGCATGGCGCTAGTTAACTCTGTATTCCACGACAAGATGCATGCCATTGAACTATGCATGTCTGTCTAAATTCAACCCGCTTCCAAGAAAGTGTCCTGGAACTCACCACATGGACGTTAAAATCTTTTTCGCCTTACAAAAGTGCTGGTCCAGACTTTCGATCATGCTGCAAACCGCGGACGACACTAGCATGGATCCTAACCTGAGATGGAAAATAAATATAGATAAAAGAGTAAAGAAAGCAGGCAATTAATTTTACTCTTGCAAGGATGTAATCTAGAACTAGGCAGATTTCAGAGGGCCGCATATATCCGAACTACAGTGATAATGAGAACTTGCCCTACGGATGCCCTCAATTTTATTACAAACCTATTTTCGCATCAGTGTCTGTGGTAAGACTGAGAACTGGGTATATGGAAAGAGAGAAGATTAGATACCGATTACACGGGACCTGAAATAGAATTCCACAGGCAATTCGGGGCCCTTCCTTTCGTCCAGAGCCGACTGGGACGGAGAACTTGATACCTTCGCCTGGATAAATCATCGATGACTGCAAAACGAAACGCCAATTTGAAGCAGGCGTTTTCTCTGAATCTCTGGGATTAAAAATATCTATCCACCTGCCTGATTTTGCAGGTGTTTTTTACGCAAACATATTCGATAAATCTGAATGCTGTCGTCTATTAAAGTTGTGTAGGACAAAGTGTAGGACAGTTCGAATTATGTTTACATAGTTTAGGTCCCTGGTCCTCGCAACGTACCCGGAAATGAGGCCGCAGGTGAGTTAGCAAGGGAGGGTTCCACATTGGCCTCAATGGAGGACCTTATTTCACCCCCAATCAGAGCTATTTACAGGGAAATTGCGAATGTGTTGAACGGTGCATACTTTTGGGCACTAGGAAATAAATTATTTTAAACTCCTAAACCAGAGATTCCACCGATATTTTCTAAATTTTTACGAAATTATCCTGATCACATCGTCAGTTTTTCTAAGGCTAAATAAAGTACATTTGATGTGAATAGGATTGGAAACGAGCCTGAAGTTCAGATAATGTAAATGCATACAGCATTTAGATATGAAAACAAATAAAAATTCATATTAAAATCCATTTTTTAATTTTTCCAGGTGTGTGTTATTCACGTCATATTCGTAGCGCTCTGCATATTGGGTTGCATTACAAGAACTTCTATACAAATCTTTATCAGCCGCATAATTTCTTTCGTTGTATCAATTATAATATTAGCCAAAATGATCTATCAAATTGGTTATCTATCGCATGAGGACTACGATGTTAAATGCGTAAGTGAAGAACTTCTTGTAACTCTACAAACAAACACTTTTACAAATTTTCTACCACAATTTATAATTTTCAGAAAAATGAAAACACAACGCACGGCAATAGCGCAGTATGGTTTGGTCTACAGAAAGCCGATGATACAACAAATGGTTTAATTGGTCTAATAAAAATGTATATTATCTACATGATCGTTGTAACGTTGCACGCTGTGGTCAGCCTAAGGCAATTCCAAATGCGCGCCATTTATGGCCATTCGCAAAAAGATCACGGCAAAGTACTATTCCCGAGCACGAATCGTTTGAAAGCAGAAAAGAATCTCAAATCTATGATACAATATCTCTTCAATTATGGCTTTTATAAGTTTGGACAAGAAATCTGTCTGATAATGTTGGTCACCACAATTGCCTATCGACAGGATATTGTAGCAATTTGTTATGTTGTGTGGTTATCTGTGCTGTTGATGTTCAGTCGAAAGAGACGTAGCTCTGTATGGGGAATATTCCAAGTGTTCATCGCGTTGGGTATATTTTTACAATACCTGGTTTTACTCGGATTGCCGCCAAGCCTTTGCTTGGGTATGTTAAATAGCTTCTTCAATATACACACTCGACTATACTATTCATTATCAATGTAATAACTCAATTTCTATGCATTTCAGAATACCCTTGGCGGGATTCCCGTTTCTCGGCAACCTTTCAAGGTTGGCTTCTGCTCCCCGGTAATCTGCATTATGATCATTCGAAAAAATTGATTTTCGATTTCATTCTCCTGCTGATGGTAACGCGTCAAAAGCGTGTCTATCACATCGAAGAACGTCTCGGCGACAGCTATCCGGGTGGCTCGAATCGTAATGTAATTAAGGACATTGAGGATTTGGGTCGCGTGCCTTTCGAAAATCCAACAAATGATTTCCTCTCACACGTACGCAATTACTTGGATATCTTCATGTATGCCATACTCTGCGGCTTCTTTTGGGTAACACTGGCCATGGTCTTTTTGGCGGGCACGAATATGAATGATTTCCTCACTTTGGGTTATCTAATCGGCGCATTTTCATTCTTGTGGGAAGGTTCCGACTTCTATTTGCGTCCCATACGTCAAATAATCAATCGCTGGCGTTGGTTGCTTGCTTATAATGTTTTCAACATTGTTGTAAAGACTTGTCTTGAAATGGCGGGTTGTCTATTCCTAGAAGAATTAACACAGAATTGCTGCTGGCTTGTACACTTGTTGGGCATTGGCTGTTACTTCCATGCACAAATACCCGTCGATGATGCACAAAAGGATAAAGGCGGTGGCGAGTGCCCGGAGATGAATAAATCGACAATACTAATGTGGGATACTATTTGTTTCGCATTCCTCATACTACAAATGCGCATATTCAAATCGCATTACTTCTGTCACATTATCATCGATACGAAGGCGAATAGCATATTGGCGACAAGGTGCGTTGGTTAGAATGAAGTTTTAAGAAGTTCTTCCTTATAATTAATGCATCTTTATTAACTTTATAGAGGCGCTGATATTATTGAGGATCTACGTCAGAAACAAATCGAACATCGTCAACAACATGAAAATGAAATTTTGGTCAAGATTAAGCGCAAGATGGAACGTATACGTGCCACACAACAAAAAATGCTGAAACCCATTGATAAACCCACACATTTCGATGGTAAGTTGATTGGTTTCAAATGCGACATGCATATAAATTTCCATAACATTCGCATGGCTCTGATGCATATGAATAATTACATATTTTTTTGAATGACTTTCCCCAAAAATGTGATTTTTTCTTATTTTATTTTGTGCAATTTTTGAAACGCACACAAACTAAATGGAAAACCTGCAGTAAAAAGCTGGGTTGGACTTATTTAATTTTTTTCTTTTTGTGTTTTCTTTTTCTTTAGCTGAAAAAAGCTAAGTGTGCGACTGATTGGTATTGATTGCAAGTTTTCCTTTTTAAAGGAGTTTTAAAGGAGCTTGCGATGTAAAGTCCATTAACGTTGAATCATATCCCTAAATTTATTTTAATTCTCAATTGCATTCTTATCTTATACTCCTGATGAAAGGATTAAATGTACTGTTCAAGCGCCTTATGCATTTCTCATCGATGCTTTGGCATGTAACTCAAAGTGCCTGAAACTGTGCAATGCATCCTTCCCAACTTCCGAATTCTTTCGTACTAAAACAAAGTACAGCAGTGTATTAAGAAGGCATAAAAAATTCTAGTTTATATGGACTCTTCCGGTATTCAGTCGCTGAACTCGGTAAAGTATGGGTCGGTGGCATCCCCAATTCATAGCTAAAACACACCCGGCTTCACCAACCCACGATCGTCCATGTTCCAATGCTTTACGCATCACGCACTCTATACTGTATTCCTGGAGGATTCTTAAACTTGGTAGACAGCTACTGCGGTTACAACCAAATGAGAGGCTATGCGGGAATTCAGGCAGATGTGGCACCTTTATTGTAGCCATTGGCTAAGCTCGCCTACCCACATCCTGAATGCATCTCTAATGCTCATTGCACTATAGGCTATCATTCAGCTCTTTAAATCGATAAATAACTCACGCAACAAAAGGTAATTCCCCTACATAGCCATCTTTTTCAAGTTCTTTTCCAACTCCATTAATTTATATAAAGATGAAAGATTACTGAAAGATGTATTCGATCATCTTTTGTCGGCTTGCGGTTGGCTTTATAATTCCCCGTTCTCAGTAGTACCTCTTTTTATTGGTGAAAAACTAAACAAGGTACTGATTAACCGCCTCATCTGAATGCAACATTATTCCACGCAAAGAGTTTTGAAAAAGTGCAGTATGCCAAGTATGGCAAAACATCTCATCCCAGCGCCACTAATTTTTTACGCTTCGAAAAAAACGTGTGTGGTATCGCGTTGGCGTGGTGACACACAATTCCTTTACTATCGGAAATCTCCGGACGTTTCTATATGACAGATTTATTCAAACTGTCCAATTTCCGACAGTACTCATCCGTATTTATTGCTTGTCTTCTTGGAAGGATATCAGAAAACACCACAACCTTTCAATCTAAGAGCATAATATTTGTTTGATGAAGTCGTTTGAGTCAAATCATCACGTCGGGTGCAAAACCTATTTCATCTTACATTGTTGTAATAACCCACTTCTCATCAGAAGCTATCATCAGCCTTTTAAGGTTTTAGCGGCATATCGCGCCTTCATTTGAAGATATTTGAGTTCATGTGGAGTTCAGATATTGACTTCTTTAGTGTTCACTTTTTGGAATGATTTTCACTGTTCGACTTGATCAATGCCTTTAATTTATCGTTTTTGTTGTTGTAACAGCATACAATTTCCTCCAATAGTTTTTGGGGAATGATGCTGCAGCGACAGTCCTTGGCCGGATATGGGAAAGTTATCGTCACCAACCTCAGTGGGCCTTCCTGACTCAGCAGAGCACATTATGTTCCACTCTGAAGCCTCTGCTTGGCCCAGATTTCGCTTCCTAGTTTTACTGTGCCTACATAGCATTCATCCGCATGGTTCCTTAACGATACGCTGGTGAAAGAAGACCTCAAGCCAGAGGCTTATTACAATAGACCGTCCTTGGTCGTGGAATCAGGCGACCTGCTCCCTGCTCTAAATAATAATCTAATCTTGTCTACCCGTAGAGGCATTTTGGTGTCCGTATATTCAAATCAAAGCTAAGCATAGACAGTTCAACTACAATGTACTAGCTACGAAAAGAGTGCTCTTCAGGTGTGAAAGAGTTCGTGTTGAGCCTTTTCTTGGAATAAAATAGAATTACACTAAAGGCTGGTTTTCACTATGTCGTATTTTAACACAACTTTATCTCATTTATCCATGCCTTTACCTATTGTAATATGGGCCAAAAACGGACAAATAGCCGATTTAGCAGCGCTTGTACATGACTGAAGACATATTCTGTTCTAAATTAATCGATGGACCGTTAGTTAGTCCCATTGTGTTTTCACTCATTTGACGATAAATGCCATTGGATTTGACATAGTGAAAACCAGCCTTGAGACTTTCACACGCCATTATCTAAAAAAGTCAAATAAATTATAGCTGAAGGGGTTAGAATCAAAAGGATCTAAGTACGTCTGACATTGTTTTGAGATAATTAAGGTTAAAGTTGATTACTTATTGCAAATGGGTAAATGCGTTTAGTACGTTTATTGCATGGTCAATAGATGGGACTACAATGTCCGAAATGACTTGGATCTCTTTGTCACCAATTAAACACTATATTTAACTATACAAATATGGGTATAACTTATATTTTCAAAAAATGTCACTTAGGCCCTTATGATTCTAACCCCTTCAGCTGATGTATAAATAGTTTAACTGGATAGATTGCTTAAAAATGAAAGCTCTATCTCGAAAATAAAGCGAAGTTTTTGAATTTAGTACAATAGTATTTTTTTAAATACACACATACATTTTTTGGCTTGCGCGAAAATCCGCTTTGAACACTGGCAAGCAGTTTGTATTTGAGCATGGCTTGAAGATATCTCTCCTTAAGCCCCGTGCTGTTCAACATTATATTTTGCTGATTTTATTTTACAACTAAACACTTTGATACTTTTCGGCTGTCGAATTATAACGCGCGTACCTTTACGAGCGCTCTTTTTGAGTACTTTTATTTCTTTATTTGCTATTTTGTGCGGTAAGTTCATTTTTTCAAAAGATTTTTGGGCAAAAAATGTAATACGCTGCTCTTGAATTGAGTTAATTAAGTTTTGAGGGACAAACATACAAATAATACGATACATAAAATGTGAACACCAAAAAACACACCCACCAAAAAACAACAAAAAAACAGCCATCCAATTAAATAATTTTTGTAGAAGTAGTCACTTCGACTGCTGAAAATGAGTTGAAGCCAACGCTTCATGTAGCGCCATTGGCGCACGAAAGCAGCTTCACTTCCTGTCATGGCTCACACGGCTATCACACACCCGACGAAGATGACACCAGCGAATCCAGTGCAACTTCGCAAGCGCACAGCAGTAGCAGCAGTAGCCGTGATACTCGTGAGAAGCGTATGCATAATGATGGCACTGAGAGTGATACTAGCAGTGAAGAGTGCGTACAACTGATCGATAATGACACTGTACAACATAATATACGCATAGAATATGCCGACTATGGTGGCTCTGAAGTGGCTACCGATTATGCTGATGTGCTCTCAGAGAAAAGTGATAACACAGATAATGCACTCGCCGAAGATGTTGTTGCTGGCGCTGTGCGCTTGCGGTTGCCCAAAATCGATATACAGCCGCATTCGCAGGTAAGTAGTGAATGCTACAAATTTTAAATTTGTGGAAGTAAATTTTAAAATTGTACCTCCCCCCCCCGGCGGAGAAGCCCACTACGCCCAGTTCGGATCATACCACTATTCCTTTGGATGGTTTTCTCGACGTACATCGCATGTCATTTGGTTCTGCTCCTAATTCCGATTTGGCTGCAGCCATACCCGAAGAGGACTCTGAGGTTTCGAACGAGGTCTTCTCGCCACCAACTTATGTAACACGCAGCTACTTTGTTTTTCTAACTCTTGAGAAGTATAATTCTTATATTGTTTCTAGGTATCAATTCAACAGCCCACTTTGTTGCACACTTTAGCGGTTCCTGTGACTACTTCGTGCAGTCTGAATGTGAATGTTAGTGGCGGTAGCTCGATTATCTCTTCCAATTTGATTACTGATGGCGCATCTGGTCGACATCGTCGCCAATCATCGGTTAATGTTGTTTCATGGAATGAAACTGTGTCGATACAATGCGCCCCGGATGAAAATACTGACCCCGCTGAAGAAGTAGGCTTTCAAATTGAAATGAGAATGGGGCAATACGCGGAAAATATGGTTGGCTAAAAAGGCGAAGAGATGTGGTATGAGAAAGTCCGTTTGTAGAACTACTTGATGTATCTAACGGTTGCAATTACCGTTAAAAATCTAACATTTCCGATATCTAAAGTTTGTCTGCAGATCCGCCCCATTTTCTCTTGACGCTTGCAGCAACCAAGTCCTGAAAACAGATTTGCCCAAGTCTGGTTATTTTAAAGTAGAAAGACCCTATAAGACAAGCCCTCGGTCTGACCGAGTATTCGTCTAAAAGGATGTTGACTCCTTACCAACCATTTGGTCTACATACGCGTTTTTTGAACAGGTTTTAGCCGGACAGCCGGCCGACTTCAACGTCTGGAGGCGTGTATAATCGTTGAGCTATCCAGAGTCCATGACCTTGACAATTTATCCACTTCCTTTTCGTTTTTTGTGGATATTTTTACCACATTCATACACTTTTTAGCTATCGATAAATTTATCGTTGTAATTATCGATATTGTCATCGATATAATAATCGGCATGACTGTGGAAACAGTTATAGAAAACGTTTTCGATCTCAATAGTAATTTGAAATTGCTTTCTTTGTTCGTAATTGTCATCGATTTATGTATTTAACGACATCGTTATCGATATCATTAGTACGCTTGCTTAAAAATTTAAGTTTTTCATTCCAAGGCCGCAGCCTCTTTGTCAACCACGTTTTCGCTTCTGTCCTAATTTATTATTCTCTACTTCCGTACATTTATTTCGATACAAATGATAATAACAATTTAATTTAAACCATTAAGCCTTCGGCGGCGGAGCTGTCAGTCACCATGCGCCAGAAGTCGCTACATCGACGTCACCTTAGTCTTGGCAATGCCACATACCCCTTAGATGAGCAGAGTATGCTGCGCGATAGCACTCGCCGTGACAGTAGTGTGTCCTGGGCGCGTGATGCCGCCACACAACGTGCCAAAACACGACCGCACAGTTGGGGGCCAGTTGGTACGGCCTATTATATGGATTCGTTGATGTCTGAACCAGTCGATACTAAGCTGCATGGACAATGTATTTGGATTAATAATCAATCTTTTTTTTGTCTTTTTTAAGCATTCCAATATCTCTGTGAATAATAGATTTGTAATTTTTATGAATTGTACATAAGTATGTATGTATGTACTTTAAAAAACTTGTTTCAAGACAATAAAATTTTTGCTAATTTAGAGAAAAAGTGATGCACCGCCTTTTGTAAATAACACAAAAGTCAACTTAGAAAAATTGCTAATGTTTTTTACTTAAAATTTTTTTAATTACCATCTACTAACACGAGATGTATAAATGTACAAAGTTATTTGTAAATAAAAAAAAAAACGCAACGTGAACTGCGACCATTCCATTTTAATGTGTGTCGTACGTATATAATTGAAACGTGCATTTTTCATGAAATTTAATAATTTTTCTTTTTTAAAAGAAAAAGTTAAAAGAAGACATGTACAGTTCTATATATAAAACATATTTTTGGCAATAAGTTCCTACATTATATTGCAACTTATGTCTTCTGTGATTTGAAGACCAAGCTCCGTCATTTATGCTGTGCCGATTCATGTTATAAGCCTGGCTTTAGTAGTTAAATTTTATTATTGCCAGCACATTTGCATTTATTTTGCTTATCAGCCTATTTATCAGTATTAATTTTGTTACGCCTTATATATGTTTGTTTTATTATTATTACGCTTATTACGTTTGCGTTTTCTTCTTCCATTCTCTTTGATTTTATTTTTTGAATATTTCTAGAACATGGTGCTCCAAGCAAACCGCACAAACGGAAAGAGATTAAGTTACACGGACCTGGTAAAATCCATTTGTTTTTATGCTCACTTATTACTGTATTTGTTTTAAATTATTGATTTAATATTTAATTACATATACATACATATACACTATTTATATTATTTAGATTCATTTAGTTTCATATTTGTTTGTGCACATATCGCTATATTTCAATCCTGTTAAATTCGTTTTTTGTGCTAGTGAAGTAATCTTAATGTACATACTTAAAAATTGGATCGCTTATTCATACGTACCTATAGACCGCAATTTATTATATTTATGTATTTTAGTTTATTTTTCCTTCCTCCAGTCTTTAATGTACTATGTCTGTGCCCGTTTTAGATTTATTTTAATTGCTTCGGCCTATGAATTTTGCTTGCTTGTTTTCCAACAATACTATACATATATTGAAATGCCGCTTAAATTAGCATTTATGTATTTGAACCAGGGAAGGAAAATAATGATTATTTTTAAAACTTTAACCAAAAAAATCAACATATTGTAAGCGTCGTACGTGGTTTTCGTACGTCCTACTGTACTGTGTCCTACTGTATTTAAGCAGAGCTGTTAAATTTCCATTACGATTAGTAATCATTAATTTTATAGCATTTTTAAATTTTAATGATTATTTTAACTTTCTTACATATCCCAACAATTAATAATTAATTATAATTAAAAATAATCATGATTAATTGCCATTAGAAAAATAATCAAATAACTTTTTAATTATTTGATTATTTTTAATTGTTTGATTATTTCCATTATTTGATTGTTTTTAATTATTTGATTGTTTCTAATTATATGGTTATTTGTAATTATTTTTCCAAATAGATGAAGCTGTGTTTGGCAGGCAAATTCTCATAAATTAGTATTAAATACCTAAAACAAAGTCCACTGTACGAGTAAATACTTGTACTGTGGTTTACAAATAAGGAATGTTTTCTTACAATGGGCTGCAAAACTGCATCCTTCAAAAAAATCTTATTAAAAGTGTTCGCACACGATTTGTATTTGCATGTGTACATTAGACTGGTCCAGGAAATCCTTTTTTTTTTTTCAATATTATTCAGTGCTCACGCAAATTTGTGTTCCTTTTGCTAAAAAATGAAAGTATATAACTTGATTTAAAAAAAATTAAATTTAGAGGTCGCTCAAGTCCATTTTAATTTTGCTTAAAATTACTCGTCCTTCAATCCGTGCGCACGCGAAATTCGTCTGCAAATTTAAGTTTTGTAAGATCTTATAATATGCTTTCGAGGCTGCTGAATATACTAGGAGGGTTATTTTTTCGATCCGGCTCTTATTTTTTAGATAACACGAATAAATAATAAAAAGAACGAGAAAAACCCGAAATTGCACTTTTAAAGTAGATTATTTCTTAGAAAATATTTATTTGATTTTATGTCAGTGATGATGTGTATAGCCATAACCTTAGCGGACAAAATAAGTCATCGCAGAGGATTTAACGTTTATTACTTCTCGAGATATCAGCAAATTATTGAACCTGAATTTAGATGCGTGGCTGTGAAAAATAAAAGAAAATTAAAATTGTTTCTAAGAAATAATCCGATTTTAAAACGCAATTTCGAGTTTTTTTCTCGTTCTTTTTTGTTATTTATTCGTATTATCTATAAAGGTAAGAGCCGGATCGAAAAAATAACTCTCCTAGTATATTCAGCAGCATCGAAAGCATATTATAAGATCTTACAAAACTTAAATTTTCAGAGGAATTTTGCGTGCGCACGGATTGAAAAACGAGTAGTTTTAAGCAAAATAAAAATGGACTTGAGCGACCCTAAATTAAATTTTTTTTTTTTAAATCAAGTTATGTACTTTAATTTTTTAGCAAAAGGAACACAAATTTGCGTGTGCACTGAATAATATTGAAAAAAAGGATTTCCTGGACCAGTCTAGTGTACATGTCACTTTTTCAACACATATGTAATTGCATCTGTCTGTCAAATTCACATCATTTAATTGACTATTTAAAATTACGCTCTTTGAAAAAGAAATAAACCAAATATAGTTGTTTCTATATGTATGTCAGATAAAAATAGAAACATTTCTATTTCGTATGTACGTGCATCTGCTTTGTACAGTAGCCAATCTAATTTGTCTTTACACGATATGTTTGCATTTTCATATGTAAAAAGTGACATGTACACATGCAAATACATATCGTGTAAGAACTCCTTAAGAAGTGGACTTTGTGTGTATATTGTAATTTGGAATTCTGATGTTATTTAGTAAGCCAACCAAGCCAAAAATAATTGAAAATAATTGAAAATAATCAAAAATAATCAAATAAATATTTCAGCCGTGCAATTAAAAAGCATCGAAAATTATTGAAAATAATATTAATCATGTAATTAAAAAATTTCAAAAATAATTGAAAATAATTAAAAACAACAAAATAATCATGTAATCAAAATTAATTAGTTAATTTTTTTTTAAGTAATTAATTATTAATCATTAAAAAGGTGCAAGCAATGCTATTTAATCATTAAACGGATAGCCAAGAAAATGTGCTTTAATTAATAATCATTATGAGTATTAATCATTATTTAACAGGTCTGTATTTAAGTTTTATTTTTTCGCTTAAAATTTTCAGGTCAAAATTTCAGTTGGTTTGCCTGTGTATGGCCTTTTAATAATAATAATAATAATAATAATAATAATAATAATAATAATAATAATAAAAATTGTCAATAATAATTATTATGCCTGAGCGAAAAAATAAAAATCATAAAATAATCATTATTTGTGATCGAAAAAATAAAAATAAAATAACAATAATTTATGTTGAGCGAAAAAATAAAACTCTATTATTATGATTACTTCTTAAGCGAAATAAATAAAAATCATAAAATAACGATTAAATGCTGATTTAAAATATTTCACTTATAATAATAACCGTCCCTGATTTGAACACACAAATTCGGAATATGATACTTTTGAAAGCAAGCTTGGAAGACTTGCATATTTACATACTTCTGTTAATGTAGAATTACTTATTTTTTTGAACGTCATATTGAAAAGAATTTAATTACAATAAGCTGTGACTTAGTTTGCTAATGTCAGATTGTGTTCCCTGGTTTCTTAAGATAACAACAGTAATTTTTATACCTTTCATGAACATGAAATGGTATATTAACTTTGGTCCGAGCCTAAAAAATAAGTACCAGAAGGAGCAGAGATAGACCCATCAATAAGTATACCGATATGATCAGGATGACGATTTGAGTTCATTAAGCCATGTCCGTCTGTCCGTCTGTCTGTCCGTCTGTCTGTTTGAACGCAAACTAGTCCCTCAGTT
>JAPVRG010227577.1:0-11311 GCA_029783565.1 Rhagoletis cerasi | reverse complement strand
GGGCAATCACAAAACTCTGCTTACTACCAGTTGAGGAAGTTAAAAGCACCTAAGGCTTTCAACGGGGGGAGTATGTCCAGAGCATATTTGCGAGTTTTTGATGCGACACTTAGCTTAGTTTGTCCCCAGCTTAAAGCGACAAACGTAATGATCATTTGTAATTATACGATATTTGTTATCCTAACTTTGCGCTCATTGTTATCTATGGGAATTTGCTCTTTACATGCTATCACGCTAAGCTCGTATAAATAGCACACATCTACTTCAATAAAGTTTTGTCGTTCGCTCGTTGTCAACCAGTTTTGAGAGACACATTGTTTTTTTTACTTGCATAGCGAATCAAAGAGGTAGACAAAAACGCTTGTCTCCCCCGAAACAAAAACCCTGTAAACTTTTCAGTGTATAAAGAACCTGTCAGGACAAGTAATTCTGTAGAAAGTTTCCATAGCAGATTGAATATGAAACTTCCAAAACGAGGCACCTTTTACAACGTCCTTGAAACGCTTTTTGAATTAGATTTTGTAAAAAGCATGGATTATTCAAAATCTATTGCTGGTTGTACCAACTTGTACAGAGAAAAAAAAATCGGTAATGGTTTACGCGACAAATATATTAAGAAACGACTAGACTTATTAAAAAATAATAAAATAACTTTGATGGAAATTCTCACCCAGTTTTCTAATATTGAAAGCTGCATGGCTGCAGAAAAATTCCTCAATGAAATCCACAGTTCCGATGATGACTATGAAGACGACGACGACGATGGTAATGCAGATGATAATTGTATAGACGATTTGCAAACACAACAAAATATGATTTTGTTGTGCGTAATTTGCTGCGAAAGGGAACTTTTGTTCGACCCATGTCACCATTATAAAGTTTGTAAAATATGCTTCCAAATAATGAAAGAAAACAATAAAGCAAAAGGCGTAAAAACATTGTGCCCTATTTGCCGTATGGTAATAAAAGATGCAAAACAAATATTTTCCTAATATAATTAAAATTAAATGTTATTATATACCTACAGTTTTATTGAAATTTTTGTTTCTGTAAATCTATTTGTTACATCTAGTTTTTTGTTTTCAAGTAGTTTTTTTTGTTCGAAATTTATTGTTGAAGTAATGTTAAGTTTTTTTTTAAATTTAAATCATACTCCTGAAGAATACTTAGATGCTTCAAATGAAAATGATGCTCAAAAGGAAAAATTTTTAGTTTGAAATAAACATAAAATTCGCAAAAATTATTACCTTTTCAAATGATTTCTAATCACAACAATTCTTTTTTTTTCAGTGAAATATAATTATTTTTCCTTTTAAAGAATTTTTACACCTCAAGTAGAACATTCTGTAAAAGGGAAAATCATTAGGATTTGTTTTTTCAGTGAAAACTAAGGATTTTCTCAATGAAAAGTTAGAGGTTTTCTTTTACACCCCTTGTACCAATCCGATGGGAGTGACAAACTTCCTGGACCTCCCGTTAATTGAACTCGATGACAACGACTGAGAGACACACCGATCAAGGCAGGGCTAAGTAAGCCGCTACAACAAGAACAACAACAACGGCTATTTAAAAAAAAGAGGTGTTTGTTGCTAATATTTGGTGGCATACTCATTGTTTTTTTTTTGTGACGGCGTTTCACCTTCGTGGCAATTAGTTAAACCAATTATTTAAAACGTCCGCATAAATGCTCTAAATCAGTTTAGTATTTTGGGAAATATTGGCATTTTAAAATTTTAAATTTTCTATCTTCCACCCACCCCCCATAAAGATTTTAAAGCTTCTGTGTGTAAAGGAATGCACACCCTGCTAAATAAATTGGTTGGTCCGTAAAAATTCTTTTAAATATTTGCCGCACTTATTGGATACATCGGTGTGTGTGTTGCTGCAACAACGACGCTACAGAGTTTTTGGTGTCCGGTACAGTTGGCGTCGAAAATCTGACGCAAGTTTGATGTAGGTCACCAAAGAACGGTTACTTTGAAAAATGATGCGGGAAAAAGACATGAAGGCGATGGCGAATTACAATCTATGTGAAAATCCGGATTGTGACCAAATGTTGCAGTGCGACGTGTGTGATGGATGGACACATTTTACGTGTGCAGGCGTGGCGGAGGAAGTAGCTGAGAGGGCTCGGAGCTGCAGCAAATGTCTCGACGCATCAACTAGTACAACAAAGACTTTACAGCAGCAAAAAACAACAGCAAATCAGAAAATTGACATGCAGAAATATGCAGAAAAGGTATGTAATCCAATTGAGGTTGCAAGTAATCGTAGTTCGGGGAAATCGAAACGGTTCATGAAAATTGAACTGATGCGCCTAGAAGAAAAGAAAAAGACTGAATAAGCGTATTTAGAACAGAAATTCGAAATTATGCGCAGATATGAGAGTGCGGAAGAGTCGGATGATGAAGGTAGTGAAGAGGCATTGAAGGAAAGGAAAACTGTGCAATGGGCACACGGCAAGGTCCAGGGCGATGTAGATAGGGCTGAGGAGGGGCAAGCCAGTCTGGTTATAGGTCAGGAAGAAGGGGCGCGGAGGTTGGATCGCACAACAGCGGCGAAGAGTTTTTCCGGTTTGAGACCGGAGCAAATAAGCGAGCGACACGTCGTGCCAAAGGATCTGCCTATCTTTGGTGGCAAACCAGAAGAATGGCCGCTGTTTCTGAGCAGCTTTGAGAACGTAACGCACGGCTGCAGTGTGTTCTAAAGGGGAAAGCGCTTGAATATGTAAGCAGTAAGCTGATGATTCCGGCTCTTGTTCCGGAGATAATTGCTACCATACGAATGGTGTTCGGCAGACCCGAGCAAATAATAAACAGTTTAATGGTTAAGTTACGTGCTTCTTTACCTGTCAATGCTAATAAGCTAGATACTTTGGTAACCTTTGCGCTCGAGGTAAAAAACTTAACTGCTACCATGGAGGTGTCAGGGCTTCAATCGCATATAAACAATCCGTTATTAATACAAGAGCTTATCGAGAAGCTACCTGCGCAGATATGATTTCAATGGGCATTGTTTTGCCGGTTATATCTGAACGCTACCGTAAAGGTTTGTAGCGAATGACTTTTTGATTTAACAGACGCGGCTAGCATCGTTAGCTCGGTTACAATACTAGCTAATTCAGAAAGAAAAAAGCGTAGGGTTCACCGCGTGAGCTTCCGTACCGAGGAACCAGATGATAGGAGTACCACGGGGTCTGTAAGGCAAAAGCTGGCCTGTTATTTTTGTGGGGAAGCACACGTCATAATGAAGTGTAATAAATTCAAAAAGATGAGTTACGATCAAAAATGGAAAGCAGTACGCGATTTGAACTGAGTAAGGTATGTCAGAAGAAGCATGACAAAAAATCGTGCCGTGAATGCAGAGAGTGTGGTGTAATTAATTGCAACCGGAGGCACCACCCGTTGCTTCATAAACCCGAGGAAGCAACCGGCGACAACGCTTCTACGGCCATGGTGGCAACACATCTCCAGGAAACCCCTAATACGCTTTTTAGAGTTGCTCCAATAACAATTTATGGAAACGGGGCGTCGGTTGACGTGCACGCTCTTATCGATGACGGTTCTAGTCCCACGCTTGTAGAGAAGAGGGTATTGCAGCAACTGCAGTTACAGGGAAAAAAGAAAGATCTATGCCTCCGATGGACAGATGTTACGATACGCGTCGAAAAGAGTTCAGTGGTGATTGACTTAGAAGTTTCCCCTCGTGGAAAACCCCAAATGCTTGGGTTACATAATGTGCACTGTAGAAGCGCTTGATCTGCCTCAGCAAACATAAATAAAATATAGAGGAGCTCGCAAGAAAATTTAGGCACCTACGTGGAATACTTATGGAATCGTATTGCAGAGTTGTATCACTGGCCATTATTGGGTTGAGCAATAAGCACCTGGCGATCCCGTTGAAATTCAGAGAAGATACGGCATGCGATCCTGCAGCTACTAAAACGCGCATCGGCTGGACGGTGTACGGCGTGGTTATTCGTGAAGAGAGTCAGGATGATCCCAAGCTACAACTTAATATTTGTGAATGCGATGACGACGTAGCACTGCAAAAAGCTAGTTACAGAATGCATATATCAAGAGAAACAACGCAATGAGAGTGCATGCAAATTCAGCACAGAACAGGAAGAGAAAATGCAACAGAGTGTTACACGCGACAAACAACATTTCGTATTCAGACTACTGTGGAAATCGAGGAGCATTATAGTGCCGGATAAATATTCAATGGCCCTGCGCAGACTAACATGTTTTGAAAAGAAGTTGAAAGGCGATCCAGAGTTGAAAGCGTGTGTCAGTAGTCAAATAAAGAGCATGGAGGAAAAGGGTTATATACGAAAACTAGATGCTAGCGAAATTAGCAAGCAACATCCGAGGAAATGGTACCTGCCCATGTTTGTAGTACGCAATCCGAACAAACCACAGATTGGGCTCATTTGGGATGCTACCGCGGAATACAAAGGAGTTTCGCTGAATTCATGCCTGGACAAGGGCTCAGATTTGTTGACCTCTTTGTTCGATAAACTATTGAACTTCCGCATATGGAAATATGGAATATGCGGCGATATAAGCGATATGTTTCACCGGTTTTTTGTGAACGAGGAGGACCAAAATGCCCAGCGACTCTTCTGGAGGGGCTGTGGCGACAGCCGCGCTCCTGATGTATACTCACTTCTAGTAATGAGCTTTGGGGCAAGCTGCTCACCGTCGTTGGCCCAGTTTGTCAAAAACCAGAATGCGTTGCGGTTTGCGAGCTCGCATCCAAGAGCGAGAAAATGTATTCTCGATAGGCATTATGTAGACGATATGCTGGATGGTGATAACTCTGTGCAAGAAGCTGTTGACTTAGCTAGGACTGTGCGAAAAATCCACAAGAATCCGAACTTTCATATTAGGGACTGGCTATCGAACTCAAAGGAGGTAGTTGAGGCCCTTGGAAATGCCGACGACGTTGATAATTTTTGTAACTCTGCAAAGCGAGTGGAGCAGGTCATAGATGCCAACAAGGTATTGTGCATGTGGTACATCCGATAACGCCTTTACTTAGAATTTACGAAAGCGAATGATGACATACTTCGAGGTGACAGAATGCCAACAGAGAGAGGGCTGCTACGATTTTTGATGTCGATTTTCGACCCATTGGGACTACTGACGTTCTAATTAACATAAAAATATTACTACAAAAGGTATAGCGAAGCGGTATAGGATGGGATGACACCATTTCATCTGAATTCGACGATGAGTGGTTGCAGTGGTTGTCCTTTCTCCCAAAGGTGCAGGGAATGAATATACCCCGATGCTACTTTGGCACAATAAACGCTGAAAGAGGGACAAGCGAGCTATACGTGTTTGTAGACGCCGGCGAACATGCGTATGCAGAAGTTGCATATCTGAGGCTCGAGGACGAAAATCGGATTGAAGTTTCCCTAGTATGTTCAAAGTTGAAAGTCGCCCCCCTACGACCTATGTCGATTCCGCGTATGGAGCTGCTTGCTGTGGTCATGGGAGCGCGCCTCGGTAATGCTGTTGGAAAGGCGCTTGACCTAAAAATTGATAGATTCCAGTACCTTGTTGGCTGCAGTCAGATCCCAAAATATATAAACAGTTTGTCATGTTTCGCGTAGGGGAGATACAAGAAACTACGGAGATTGCGCAGTGGAGGTACGTTCCATCGAAGTTAAATGCAGCAGACCTAAGAACAAAGTACAATGGTGCCCCCGACTTTTCCTCGAACGGCAGGTGGATGAAAGGTTCCGCGTTTCTACGCCAACCAATGATGAATTGGCCGAGTGTTCCAGCAAGCCCAGAATAAGATGTGCAGCACGAATCTGTGGAAGAATCGAGACTGCAATCAGTTGCAGTTAGCGTAAAAGAAAGGGTTCCCCTAATAGACGTAACACGATTTTCGAAATGGGAGAGAATGGCTGACTTCCAAAACGTCAATTGCTTTGCAACCTACAAAGTATAGGCTGGCATTGCCACTAGCGAAGCGAATGAAATTCTAGGCGAATCTCGCAGTTTCAAATTACAAGTAGCGAACGCGCAGCAAATTCGCCCGTAGATGGCGAAAGAGCACTCGAAAATGAATTTTAGCAAATTTTTTGATATTTTCACTTGCGATTTAATAATATTCGATTCGACAAAACTGTCAAAATTTTTCGAAGTTTTTCTCATATAAATTAGCTAGCAAAATGCAATAATTTAGTGAAAAATTAATAATACTAACGTGCTTTCCATTTTCGAATTCCGTAAGCGAATGAGAAAAACTTTGACAAATTTTGACAGTTTTGTCGAATCGAATATTATTAAATCGCAATAATATATATAAAAATTTTTTCTTGAAATTCATAAACGCTACCTCAAATTATTGATACTTGTGATAAAAGAAGAGAAACGTATTTTTTTATTTTGAAAAAAAGTTTTTTTAATGGTTGCGCTGGTCGGTTTTTTATAAAAACGCTGATGTTCTCAATTTTTGTACTTTCGTGACAAGTTAAAATACAGCTAAAAACATTGTTGTTACATGTACTTACTTTGGTATTATTGGGAAACATTTCCTTAATTACATGCCTGTCTTGGACAGTTAGAATGGGCCTAGTGCCCGAAAATATGCTTTCGAAAACAGATAACTAAAATTAAAACGTTGATACTGAACGATTTACTCATTGTTACGGGTTGGAACTTGTTACCGGGGGGTTTCTTGGGTTCCTAATTAGGAATCTGAAGTCAGTTTTTCAAAATTCAAAATGGCGGATTCAAAATGGCGATCAATTTTTTAAAAAGTTACTGGATTTGTTCGTACCCGGCACTTGGGAGTTTTTGGGGGTCGCTGATTACGAATCTGAAATAAATTTTTTTAAATTCAAAATGGCGGATCCAATATTGCGATCACTTTTTTAAAAAACTACTAAAATTAAAACGTTAATACTGAACGTTTTAAGCATTTTCATGGGTTGGAACTTATTGCCGGGGGTTTCTGGGTTTCCCAATTTGGAATCTGAAGTCAGTTTTTCTAAATTCAAAATGGCGTTCATCTTTTAAAAAATTACTGAATTTGTTCGAAACTCGGCACTTGGAGGTTTTGAGATCGCTGGCTACGAATCTGAAATAAATTCTTAAAATTCAAAATGGCGGTTCCAATATGGCTATAAAATTTTTAAAAAATTACTAAAATTAAAACGATTACCAAGTTTCGAAAGACTCCAATCATTAATTAAGAAAGTCATTTCAATTTTGAAAAGTTGACTTCAGATTCGTAATCAGCAACTCTAAAAGACCCAGAGTACCAATTTTTGAGATAATCCAAACATATTTTAAATAAGTGATCGCCATATTGGATCCGCCATTTTTAATTTTGAAAAGCTGACTTCAGATTCGTAATCAGCGATCTCAAAAGCAGCCTGGTGTTGAGTTTTAACTCGTAATGCGTAAAATATTCAGTATAAACGTTTTAATTATAGCATTCCCTTCTCGAAAGCATATTTTCGGGCGCCAGGCGCGTTCTACCTGTCCAATACAGACATGCAATTCAGGGAAAATCTCCAATGATACTAGAAGAATTACATGTAAAAACAAAATTTTTAGCTGCATGTCGCAAAAGTAAAAAAATTTAGAGCATATACTTTTTTATGAAAAAACGACCAGCGCGACCTCTAAAAAAAGTTTGTTTTCAAAACAAAAAAATTCGTGTCTTATTTTATCCCATATATTTTTTATCCCAAATATTTTGAGGTAGCGTTTGTGAATTTCCAAAAAGAGTGTTTTTTTTGAACCACTCTAATATAGGAGTCACATAAAGTAACACCCCATATCTGAACAATCAGTTGTATGGAGGCTATAGATTACAGTGATCCGATCTTTGTCATTTTCACTGTTAATAATAATTGAAAATAGTGCGAAATTTCATGTTTCTAGCTGCATAAATGGAGGAGTTATAACAAGAAATCTCACAAATGAACAATCAGTTGTATCGGCTATAGGTTATAGTGACCCGATCTTTGACACTTTCACTGTAAGTACTCTGCTTATATTGAGTAATAATAGTGCAAAGTTTCATATTCCTAGCTGCATAAGTGAATGAGTTATAACGCAAAACCTCATATCTGCATGATGAGTTATATGCTAGGGTGGTCCGATTTTGCCGGTTCCAACAAATGATTAATGTGAAGACGCCCGCTTACGAAATTTCAGTCCGATATATCAAAAACTGAGGGACTATTATGCATGCAAACAGACGGACATGGCTTAATCGACTCAGCTCGCAGTTCTGATCATATAAGTATACATTTTCATGGGGTTATCAGGTACTTATTCATCACATCGGACCAAAGTTATAATACCATTTCATGTACTGTAAAAAGAAAAAGGCAGCTGTAATGAAAAAATACAGAGAAAAAATTTTGAAACAGAGAAGAGCATACAATTGAAAATCCTCAATAAAATTGTGAAAAATAATCGGGAATCGGTTCGTGAGAGAGTGACAAAATGTAGAGAGCGAAAACGCGTGATTATAAATAATACAAAGAATGTAATTGTAACTGAAGAGGGCAAGAGGGAAGTTCATATTTTATTAATTAAAATAATGCTAAACTAGTATCTTTGCCTGCAGTAATACCCAAATATTGGTCATAAACAATATAATTAAAATGAATATTAAAAAATCGAATAATTTCTTTTAATTTTATGTACTCAATTTTCGTAAGTGTAACGTTGCCAGTGTTTTGGCTAGTGCCTAAATTTTTGTTGAAATACATCAAAAACCCCAAAATTTTTGATGACGCACTATGTACTTACCTTGTGGCATCCTTGCGTCATAACATAGAGTACAATTGGAATGATTGTCCTGATCAGTTCACAGAACTTTCAAAAAATTTATGAACTTAGTCTTAACTTTATTTCCAAATTATGTAACGTTGCCACTGTGCTCAATGCGCTAATAATTTTTAAGTTATGGAATCTTAAAAAAATTTAACCACACAAATGTAGATTTAGCCCTGTTTTATAACATAAGTCTTAAAATCTTAAACTTTTCTTATATCTTTGTGGCTATTTCGTACGCAATCGTGTGTACCTAACCTCAACAAAATTGTGTAGTTCTCCGCGTGGTCGTTCCAGCGAATTAAATTTCTAGAACGATGTGGCGCTAGTGAAGGAAGAACCCATTTCGAAGCTTATACAAAACTTCGGCGCAAACACGCCCAAAGTGGCGAAAACAAAAAAGACAAAAGGCTATCTCATTGCCAGACGTAGCCTGCTGGCCGAGTATTGGATTCGCGATGACCTTGGAGTTCTGACTGTCACTGATACCAACTCGAAAGCGGTGAGTGACGCGTTATCAGAGGAACATTTTTCGGTTATTGAGACAGCGTATTGTAAGGCGATGGGCGAACTGAACGACTGCATCGATGAACTTTCAGAACCCACTAATAAAAGTTTAGATCAGTCTGCACTGATACGTACAGTTCCAGCTAGTGCGCCATTTACCATCCTGCCTAAAATTGAGTTACCAAAATTCGATGGATCATTTCAAAAGTGGCTCAGCTTCAAGGATATGTTCATCACATGTATAGTCAACCATGGGTAAATGTCCAACGTGCAAAGAATGCTTTCCCTGAAAAGCAGCCTACCGGGTGAGCCTGAAATCATGCTCCGAAGTCTGTACGTAATAGATTCTAACTTCAGGATTGCATGGGACATGCTCCAGCACAGATATGACAATACGCGACACCTAGTCAAATTATATCTACGAAACATTGTGAAGCTGCCAGCCATTACCACCGAGTCCGACACGACTATGCGGAAGCTTTTAGATGCAGTCACAGAATCCGTACGCACGCTAGAGAAGCTCGGACGCCAACGACGCAATGGGATGATTGGCTAATTTACCTCATAACCGAAAAACTTGATGCTGTAACCGTGAAAGATTGGGAAATGAGCCTTGGCCCTCCATGCGAAATGCCGGAGTATGGTGCTTTGGTGACATTCGTGGAAAAGCATATTCAAGGGTGTTCCAGCAAGCTCAGAAGAAGATCTGCAGCACGAATCTGTGGAAGAATCGAGACTGCAATCAGTTGCAGTTAGCGTAAAAGAAAAGGTTCCCCTAATAGATGTAACACGATTTTCGAAATGGGAGAGAACCTTACGAAGCATGGCGTACGTTAAACGCTTTGTGACCAAGATACGAGGTGCATCAGTAGAAGAAAGCCTCACCGTTGACGAACTTGCCTGGAGCCAGAACTATTTAAATCGCCTTGGTCAAGCCCAAGCCTTTCCGAATGAATCCCTCTAATATCTAAAAACCCCTTTGGGCTTATACCAAAGAAAAGCCCTTTGCGAAGACTCTCCATTTCTAGATGATACAGTGACTACGAATACGAAGCCGCTTAGAAAGAGCCTAAAACAAGTCACCTAACCATGCTCATGGTACCACAGAAAGTGGAAACAATAAATCACGAAACTGTAATTAACGAAATTTTTCTGAAGTTCTATATACCCGTACTATGAACGCTACTTCGGTCCGTGCGGTCAAGCTGTCAGCTTTGCAAGAATCGGAACACATGTCCTCAACTACCCGAGATGTCCGATTTACCTGAAGAGCTGGGAAGCGCTATGGTGTTTACGTGACTAACATGCCGAGCAGTGCATATTGAGATGGCATATAGCTCGACGACCAGCTCCTGCTGCATCGTGGTGCGCAACTTTATTGCCCGAAGAAGGGCGCCCAGAACATTTTTGAGCGACAATGGCACGAACCTGAAAGCAACGGAAAAGGAGCTCCGTAACGTGCTGTCGTAAGGAAACTTCACTGGCATGGAAGCCGAATTAACCAGCTGTAATACTGATTGGTCGTTTATCCCTCCAGCTTCGCCGCATATGGGGGAGCAAGGGAACGCCTCATTCGCTCAGTAAATTCAATTTCCACCGATCAATACGTGCGCGCATCATGGAGGTACTCGCAATACCTTGCTGAACGACTCTGGAAACGATGGGTTGCAGAAGTACTTCCTTTTCTCACGAGAAGAACTAATTGCTACGAAAAAGCCAAGCCTATCAAAGTTGGCGACGTGGTCGTGATCGTCGATCTGAAGTCAACACGCTACTCATGCCCGAAAGACATTGTCGTTTCAGCGGTACAAGCACGAGATGGTCAGGTCGTTCCTGATAAAAATAATTTTCAATATAAAGCAAATTTATTTCCCTTTCGTTTGATATACATATGTCTATACCCAAGTTTTCGGTGTAAATAAATTTTATATAAAATTTGTTTTCATAAACTTTTCAATGCTCAGCCGACTATGCCATTCACACTATTTTTG
>JAPVRG010227576.1:10846-29215 GCA_029783565.1 Rhagoletis cerasi | reverse complement strand
GAAAATCGAAACTTGCATATATTTGCAATCCGCGCGAAGAGATCGAATAATATATTCGGAAACTGCATCAAATCCTCTAAAACACGCATCTTATTTCCAGATCTGACGATCCGGTACTTACATTTTTTTTTACTAATAATCCAAAGCCTGTGCATTTCTAAGTCTATTTTTGATGAAATTTAAAAAAATACAAAATTAATGATAAGTACCTTTACATGAAAATCCATAACACTTATAGAATCGATTAGAATTGAAAAAATAACACTTGCTATTGAACTGTTCTCAACCAAAACGCAGCTAAACTCTATTGATTCTTTGGAAATAAACCGTTCGTTGAGAGAGAGGGTGAGTAAATTATGTGACATTTTCTATTTACGACTTTTACTTTTCCTTCTATAAGCTATGTATGTTTTTCCATCAACTATCACCATGACTTTTTCCGAGCACAACATTCTTAAGTTGTACCAACTGTCTCAACTGTACGGCTTGCTTTTGATGATCTTCCAAAGCGTTTGGAAAGTTACCAAATGAAATTAAAAGTTACCAAGTTACCAAAGACAAAAAAAGTTACCATTTTTCGTAATAAATTATCAAAGTGGCAACTGTGCTTGTTGGCAAGTGTGATTCTCCGTTGGAATTCAAGGCTAAGATTATTATCGGTGTTAATGCAGGTTCCCACATAAACGAAGTTCTCTACTGCTTCGAAATAATAGCTGTCAACAAAGACATGGGTGCCGAGGCGAGAATGCGCTGACTGATTGATTTTATGACAGGAGATACTTCGTCTTGTCCTCGTTTACCACCACACCCATTCGCTTTGCTTCCTCATACAACTTGGAAAAGACAGAACATATGTACCTCGAGTTTTTTGATACCGATGATGTCGATGTCATCAGCATACGCCAGCAATTGCACGCTCTTTTAGTAATTTGTTCCAGAGCAATTATGCTCTGCGGCTCTTTTTATCTTCTCCAACATCAGATTAAACATTTCATACAAATTCTAGCTTTACTTCACTTCAATAGCACTGGTACAGCTTTTAGCTGAGGGGTTTATAAATAAATACTATAGATTTACACCACCAATGCTTATAAACGCGATTTCATTTAAAAATTAGGCGTTTATAAACACCGAATCTCGGACATTTTTGACGGTGCTTATTTCCTCGAAGTACTCTAGTTTGGTCAATCACCCAAAGCGGCTGTTCCTTTGTGGTGACCATCTTTGTTTTCGATTTTGGCGATTTCTCATACCCTAAGTTCTGAAAATCAATTTTACATTCTTTGGGACTACACCTTTTCCAATAGTATTTCAGAAAAACACAAATTTATTTCCGAAAACTTCAAAATATTTTCAGAAAAACTCAATTAATTTTCAGAAAAGCTCAATGTGTTTCAGAAAACCTCAAATGAATTTCAGAAAAACTCAAATGAAATTCAGAAAAGGCCACATGTATTTCAGAAAAACTCAAATGAAATTCCGAAAAACGCAAACGAAATTCAGAAAAGCGCAAATGTAATTCAGAAATCATTTCCAGACACACTTTTATCTATGGACTTTTTATCATCACCCTTAGAAAACATAATGGCTCATATCCCGATTAACCCCTTCCTCACTTTTTGTAATTGAGTAAAACAGGATAACACTTGTAAAAAAGCAGATATATTTAAGCGAAATGTCTTAAATTCCAACAGACATATCTCGCAAGGCCAAAGCATCCGAAAAAAAAACAGATGAGTGCTGGATAGCACGGGCACAATCCGCAGTATTAACGCTTGGCGAATTATTTCCTCCAAGTATTGCTTTTTTCTACTACTCCCGGAACGTCGGTAGAAAGAATGCCCATATGAGTTATGAATTTCATTTGAGTTTTTCTGAAATACATTTGGGGTTTTCTGCAATACATTTGGCCTTTTCTGAAAATTAATTGAGTTTTTCTGAAAATCATTTGTAGTTTTCGGAAATAAATCTGTGTTTTTCTGAAATACTATTGGAAAAGGTGTAGTTTCTCAATATAAAACGGAATTTGATTGTACATACTAACGAGGTTGTCCTAAATTTCATTTTTAAATGCATAGTTTTGCCTCTGTAGTTACTTAAACTATTCTATTTTAAGAAGTACTTATGGGATGATTATTGTCTGATTTCAGTATCAAGCAACCTCGTATACAACGGAAAATATGTAGCAAGTTTCGTGTCCGTGGGAACGAATGACAAATGAGTTTTGGAAAAGTTAAATACACAAGTAATTTTTAAGCAACAAATAAAACCGACTTCAATTTTCATATAAAATTTTTGTAAAACCGTTAATTTATTCTAGATACAACGATCGGAAGTAAACAACATCAGTATGGGACTACCCTTGAGGACCTTTCCGATCAAAAAAAAAATTATCGAAAACGGTCTGCGTTCTCCAAACTTATCCGGTAACATACACAAAAAAAAATATTCCGACGAATTGATAACCTCCTCCTTGTTTTGAAGTCGGTTAACAATCTAAAAAGCGTGAAGTATTTTAAATATATTTCACGATAGCGCACTGAGCCAAAAGAGCATTACGCCATTAACTCAATTGCAACTTTAAACGATTTTTAAGGATAACCGATTCGAATTAAAAAGAACAACTTATACGTTTTTCCAAACTCTTCTTTTACTTACGTAATGCTCAATGCAAATGTTTACGTTTGTTATTCAACGAATCTTTGTCCTGAAATTCTTTAAAACAAAAAAAAAACGTGAGGTGGTGGTGTAATATAGCGCTCGTAGTATATATGTATGTATGTATGTAGAGAACGACCGAACCTCGACTTCGGCCATGTTCGATCGCAAAAGTTTAGTTCGGTTTCGGTTCGGCTACGGCAGAAAAAGCCGAACTTGGGTCGAACATTAAGTATTAAACGATTACTACAAGCACACATGTCATAGCAAGTTCTATTTTTTATTTTTAAAAACATAAGTATATGTAAAATGTAGGTGCATATGTATGTTATGCGCTGAAATTAATGTGATTGAAACTTATCTATGTACCTTTTTGCTTTTTTATTGATAAGAATACTGAATTTTTAAATAGTCATTGCTTCGGTTTCGGTTCGGTTCGGCCTAAAAAATCGAGTATGAAAAATGTATTCTTTTAAATGCGATCCGCTATCATAAGACGGTTTCTCACCGCTGCTCTATGTCGGTACTATCAAAAAAGGGTGCCTCGGATTGCAAGTCAAACTTCCACGTAAAAAGAATAAACCCATACTTTTCATAGGTCTATATTTACTAAAAATCCACGAGTTTGGCATTTTTTGCCAACTTTTCACACGTAATTTTGATGTTTTAAAAAAGAAAGAAAACCACGATCTATAAGTCACTCATCATGCCCGTGCTGGTATATGGCGCAGAAGCATGGACAATGACAACATCCGATGAGGCTGCCCTTGGAGTATTCGAGAGAAAGATTCTACGGAAGATTTACGGGCCTTTATGAGTTGTCAACGGCGAGTATCGCAGACGATGGAACGATGAGCTGTACGAGCTTTACAACGACATGGACATTGTACAGCGAATTAAAGTACAGCGGCTTCGCTGGCTTGGTCATGTCGTTCGAATGGGCACAAACGCTCCAGCCCTGAAAGTATTCGACTCGAAGCCTGCTGGTGGTAGCCGAGGAAGAGGGAGGCCTCCTCTGCGTTGGAAAGACCAGGTGGAGGAGGACTTGGCTTCACTTGGCATTTCCAATTGGCGTCAGTTGGCACAGAAGCGAAACAACTGGCGTGCTTTGTTAGACTCGGCCAAAATCGCTTAGACGGTTACTGCGCCAAGTAAGAAGAAGAGGTAAAAAGAAAGAATTGGTTATTAGCTTAAACCTTTATTTTTTAAGATTTAATAAAGCCAGTTTAATATTACATTGAATTAATCTATTTACAATTTTTATACATACACATTGTATATCATCTAATTTTATCACCTTAATAACCATTTGCCATTTGATATTGAAAAACATACAAAACCGAAATTAAAGATTACGTAATTGTGAATATACATAGTACGACTGTTTAGTATAAAATCGTTACAATCGTAACTAAGAAAACTTTCATACATAATTGAACACAAGCTATAAGACATTTACTAATAATAAATACTTCTAATAAATCTTCATTTCCATTTTGGCCGCGGCTATAGACTGTATTAACATTCAAAATTATGATTTTCTGTTAATGCAAATTGAGAGTAATAAAGTGGGTGCTTTTTTTTGTATGTAGTAATATACAGAATTGCGGGTCAGTTCGTAAATGCAACCCGCAGCATTACTGCAAAGAATTAAACTCTTTTCATAAACTATAATTGATGGAAATGCCCAATTTGCAAAACTTAGTTCCAATTCAGCATTTAACGCATGCCGAACATTTCCATCAATTATAGTTTAAAAATAAAAGGGACTGTTTTTTGCAGTAATGCCACAGGAATGCATATTCGAACTGCCCCTGTCTCTTCTGGTTGGTTCCGAGTTTTTACTTCATCACGATTCTTGAAAAAAGTAGAGTTATAAAATAAGTTTTGACAATGATTACACCGACACTCAAAAAAATATAAATGTCTTGGCCGAGACACTACGATAGTCTATATCGACGTATTTTTTATCACTGATTTCGAATTCGAAGTGTCCAATTGGCTCAATTTATTTAGAGTCCCGGCCAAGAAAAAAACCGAAATTGACATTAATTTTTAGTTTATCTAAAAAAATTTACGCAATTTGACACTTTTGCCCTCAGATTCGGAATCAGCGAACAAAATTACTTAGGAATTGATCAGTGTAGTCTCGGCCCAAACTTTTTGTTTTTTGTGTGCCTGTGTTACTGTTTATGCATACGAAGTCTTGAATCCTACAGGAAATTGAAGTTTTTGTTACATTCCCAGTACATTTATTAGTCTTATAATTTTAAGACCAGATGAACGGTTAAACAAATTTGTGCATAGAAACGCTGAATTATTTTGGTTTTAGCGTCCCGCGCAAAAATTTGTTTATCAGATAATTTTGTCTTAAGTATATAGGCCTGAGCAGTGCACTGGCAAAGTTAAAAAATTTTAAATTTCCCGTAGAATCGACCACATAACAATGCTATCGCGTTTCTGTTATTCAAATCTTAAAATTATATGTACAATTAAGTCAATCTTGTTTTTGCTAAACCATTCTTTGATAGTATTTCTTCAGCACCTGTCATTAAAATTCTATCACTTTTTCCTTTGCCGGTGTAGTATACAATGTATAAATAGTATACAATTATTACACAACAGATGCATAGCAAACAGAAGGCTAAATCTTATCTCTTACGGCGCTTGGTTTTCTTCTTTGGCGCACATGACGGTGTGACTAAACTGACGTTATTTGAAATTGTTTGAGCTTGCGATGCACCTACTCCGTGGACAGATAGTTCCTGGTCGGACGCGATTCTGCGGCTATCTGTTTCCATATTACTTTCTTCAGCAGAAGACGTAGACGACGAGGTAGCAGCATCAATCGCAGCCATAAGATTTATTTTATGTTCAATTCTCTTTGTCTTCTGTTTTATGGGCGCACTAATATTTGCTGGGATCGATGGCAATATGAAAATGTTGTCGTCTGAAGTGGTGGCTGGTATGGGACCTTCGCTATCTGTCGTGGTAGTTGTGGAATTGGCCAGTGGCGAAGCGTTCGCGTTTTGGGCTGATTCTAAAATAATTATATTTTTAGGTTTTCCTAGGACATCCTTGTTTTCTAATTTAGATGGCATTGAACAGGAGGAGGGCTCATCCCTTCTGCCTCCTGCAAAAGATTCTAAGTGGGAATCTGTCATGCCAATTAATGGGCGCAACTCTTCATCATCGTCGCGAGTTACAGACTCTTCTTCCTGCTGCTGCTTTATCTCCATTTGTTGCCGCTTCCGCCGTTGTTTTTTACTCATTTTTTTCTCTTCGATTACAATTATTTCTTCTGACGCAGAAGAATTTTCTGAGCTGGAAGATTTTTCTTTTGACGTAGCTTTGTTGGTTGGATTTGTTCCTTGAGAACTTTGCTCCAGACTCAATTGTTGTTCCTCATTCTCGTGCAGCAGCTTATATTCCGATGTGGTTGGATCGCCCCCACTTGAATTGGAGGTTATGGGACATTCTGTCGGCGAGTTATCCTCACAATGGACATTATCACTTTCGTAGTGTAGAGATCCGCATAAAGCGAAAATTAAATTTTGATGATTGGTTCCACTGAGCGTAAATGTTGATGCCACCTTCCGGTCATTCTTTGGATGTTCTTGCAAAGGACTATCAAAATTAATCAAACTCAATTGCTCTGCCAAATTGTCCTTGACCATTGTGTGAGGCTCATTAGATTCTTTTTCTTTCAAAATTGTTGCATATGGAGACATTTCTAGAGGCTCTAAAACTGGTAATGGAGGCAAAGATTCTAGTGGTTGTAACGCTGAAAACGTTTCAAAATTTGAAGACCACTTGCTGCCAATCTTACTACCGCCGCTTTCGTTTTTCTCCGCTGAGCACTCCTTGTTTTTAAATAGTTTTTTAGTTTTACCGACAGCTCCTAAGGTTGGGTAGCTATCAATATGGGTGTCGGGGTGTGCTTTCGTGCTCTGAAGAGTATTTAAAGTTTTCCATACTGGATTCATTGGTAAAGGCGGTTGTGAACCGGGATGAGTTTTCGACTTTTGCTCCAGCTCTTTTTCCTCTTTATAAACAACGGTACTTATTTCTTGTTCAATTTGTATTTTATCGTTTTTCCTAACTCCGTCGACAGAGCTTTTACTAGTTATTGGCAAAGTTTCTGCTGTACGAGTAGATACAGCGATTTCAAAAGGTTTCCCATTTTTGCCTTTACCTTCAACCACATTTGGAGTTTTTTTTACACTTATATTATCGCATTCTTGTGGTGTGTTTGAAGATTTTTTTGATTCTTTTTGTTCTTTTGTTGACGTTTTTTTAGGTGAGGTAACAACCACGGGTGTTAAATTTAAATCACTATTTTTTTGCTTGTTTAATTTATTGCTCACATCCTTCAAAGTTTTGTTTTCAGTGGCTTTGGTTTTCGATTGATCGTTCTGTTGCATTGCTTCAGTGGTATCAATAACTTTAACAGTATATAAGGTATCACTTTCAGAGTGTGCTTCGTTTTCCTTGGGTAATGCCTTCGTGGTTAATGATGCTGCTATGGTATTTTCCCGCGAATCTTGCGTGGCAAATCTTTGCGCAATTTTACTACGTGTTTCACTTTCAAATTTCTCCTTTGGAGTTGCATATACCAACCTTTCATCATTTACATTGACGCTTTTCTCAAAGTTTTTTGCTAAATCTTTTTTGTCTACAAGATTGTCTGATTTATTTGTGCTTTTCATATCGCCTTCGGCTTTCGTAACGTTGGCCTCTTGAAGCGGCATGACAATGGACACTTGTAATTTTGAAGCAATGCTTAATTTTGTATGCTGATCTTCCGAGTTTGACATATCAGCGAGCTCTAATGATTTTGGCAGTATTAAACTTTGGGGAGACTCTTTGATTTCTTTTTCATGATGATCAGATGAAAAATTATATTTCAATGGCAATACCGCGTTGGTTTCAGTCTGTTTAAACTTGTCCGCTTCAAGCTTTTTAGATTCATTCGCTTTTTTATCAGTTTTGTTAGCTTCATTCGATTTTAAACTTTTGCTTGGGTTTTTCTGAGTTGCTTCTATTGGTTGCTCCTTCCTTAGACCTTTAACATCTGATAGAGTTGATTGCCTTCGATTCTTCACTACAGGTAAAGGTGTCATTCGCTTGAATTCTATTACTTCTTCTTCCAATGATGACATATTTGTGACGCCTTTTTTGGTTTCATAATCATTGGACTTATTTTTTGCGATGTCTGGACGATTGCACTCAGCATTATCATTCTCTTGATTCATTTTCTCGATTTTACTTTCCATAGAATTATGTTTGGTAATTAACGATTCTTGCGGGATTGGTTTGTAGTCACACTTTTCATTTTGCTGTTTCTGTTTTTTATCGCTTTCGTTGGTTAAAGCATTGCCAATTGATTTTTTATTTTCTGTTGAAAGATCTTTTGATTTCTTCAAATTTTGCGTCTTAATCTTCGCACTCTTTTCGATTTTTTCCCTTCTACTAAGTTCTGCATCAACTTCTTTTGCTATAACAGGAACAACTAGTTTATTTCTAATTAACTCTGGTGGTTTGCAAAATTCTTTATTCTCTCGCGCTGCCTCTTCTTCTTCTGCCTTTCGATCCTTGTCATCGCAGAATATGGCCACCACAGGGCGGAACAAAGACTCATCACAGTTCTCATGTATAATGCATTCTTCGGCAGCTAATTGTGACACCACTTCATCAAGAATATCCTTTTTAACCTCAGTCGAAATACCTGAAATCACAGTTGTTACAGTGCCCAGAGGGTTAACCACTTTCTCTACAGAAGCTGTGGAAGTTTTTGGGATTTCTGTTTTCTTCTTTAATGGATTTGAAAACAATCGAGTCGTCTTATTTTTGTCGGAATCGACATCAGGAACTAAGTCCCAAAGACGTTTTGTAGCAAGTGATTCTGATGTCATGACGAGAGAGGAAGAGGGATATAAACACATCGCATTCGGGTTGAAATCTGAATCATCATCACCAATATCGGGATCTGCACGGGCATCATAGAAGGAAACACTATCAGACGGAGCGACCTCATAGGCTAATCGACCTTCAATAGAAAGAGAAAGGAAGAGAAGAAAAACAAAAATATTGTGAGAAAGAAGCATTAACAAAAAGCCAAAGGCATTTTTCTTTGTAAATTAATATTCGCGGTGATGTGGTGTCTACATATGAACACATTTTATAGCCAATCATATTTTTAATTGCGCAATATGGGCTTGACAGTTTTTTTTTTATTTATGAACAAAAATTAATGTCTAGCAAAATATGTAGGCGAAAATAGAATTGGAAGCAGTCGGAGTGGGCGTGAGAAATATTAATTGACGCAAAAATGCATTCCAAAGCAGCAAAAGCTAAACGAAATCAGTTTCCTAATATTTCAATTTTGAAATAGGCCAATTTTTTGTGTGTGGATGTTAATGGTAGATGTGTGCAGCAGGAGCACCTATGGAATACATATGTATGTATAGGAAAAATGCTAACGCCTGAATCTTAACCTTGGTGATAAAAAAAAAGAAAAAAAGAACAAATCTGTTCTAAAACCCCGAGCTGATAATATACTACAAAATATTCTTTTATTTATACGCAATTCTCAAAATAATGTATTTTGGAAAATCGACCAACTCCACTTGCGCCTATAATTTTTAAAGTGATCTATGCCTGCAACACCTTTTGTGCTTAACCAGGGGGTTATTTGTATCTGTATGCATCTATTGGTCTACGTTCATAGTGATAATAAGACTGTCTACCTTTGGCCGATGAAGTTGATCGATTAAAAAATGCGTTCAGATACAGGTGTATACCTTCGTTTAAGCACAAAACCGTATAGCCTAGACAGATGGCAGCGTTTATCTCGGAAATGAATTGCAAATATTCCTTGATTCTTTGGTTTCAAAAGTCTCACCTCACACTAAATTTAAAAAAATTCTTTCATATTACTTTTTCAAAAGTTCGTAACATTATGCATTATGCATATGAAATTAAAGACCTTGGAGTTATATTTGATTCTAGTTTTTATTTCAATAGTCACATCAATTTTATCCTTTCGAAATCTTATTCAACTTTGGGTTTTATTCCTAACCTAACCTAACCTACACCCTAAAACTATTTTTTTCATCTTTTGTTCGATCTAGACTGGAATATGATGCGTTTATTTGGAGACCATATGCACAATTTTCTATTGACAGACTTGAACGCGTGCAAAAGGTTTTCCTGAAATTCGTTCTCTGAAATTCGACGATCCTATACCTTCTTACAATTCACGTCTGCTTCTTATTAATCTCCAAACTCTAGAAACGAGAAGAACTATTCTTTCGCTTTCCTTTGTTTTTAATATAATTAATGGGACTGTTGACTGTCCGTCTTTGTTGGAAAATATAAATTTTCTTGTACCACTGAGAACTCTACGCAATTTCAATCCATTCTATCCAGTTAAAGTTAGGACTAATTACGAGATCTCGAATTCTGTCGGCCTTGATTTATCATTATCCAAAAATTCTTTTCTTTCTTTGTTATATTCTGTTTTTTGATACAATATTGTATTTTGTTATATTATATTAGTTAATTTGTTTATGTTAATTTTTTCCCAATCTACTCTGATTGTAATTTCTATCTTTAAATAGTCAGTAAGAACTTTGTTCATCCACTTTATGAATAAATAAATAAATAAAATAAATAAATAAATAAACTACCTGAGCTAATTCTCAAAATTAAAAATTAGAGGCATTTTCGATGGCAACACTGCCAAAAATAAACAAACAAATAAAACTGAACTCATATATTTCGGCTGATTAAAAAATAAATAAACTGTGCATTATTATAGTTATTAAAGACATTTTTATTTGATTCAAGTTGGTTTTAGTTTATTTTACTTTATGTAATCTTTTATTTTTAGTTTTTAGTTTAATTTTATTTAAACAAGTCCAAAAGGAGTATAATTCCATTGAAATACATTAATAATTGAAGGAGTTTAAAAAAGTATGCTAAAATAGTTCTGCTAGGCGTGATACCCGAACCCACATCTACAAAGAATAAATATTTATTGTGGCTACCTTCTGTCAGAGTATAATTTTAATCGGGTCAATTGTGTCGTTAATCCGGATTGACGTTGTCGTCTGTCTATGCTTTTAGACCAAAGTTAGGAGCTAAATTAAAATTTGATGACTACTTTTTCTTTCGGGATTAAACAATACGATTACACGCATTTGTTGTATCTTTTAATAATTTTTTATTTAAGTTCAAGCGGCAGACCCTTACTAAAAACTTAAGCCATTTTCAAGCGCTTTTGCTATAAAGTTCTTCCAGTAAACGAACGATATGAAGTTCTTTCATCCGGAGCTAATAAGATATCTATGTAATGTATTCATAAATATTTTATGTACATTTTTAGGTTTCACGACCTGGGATTTTTCCTCTATAGATGTGTTCCAAGTTATCCGAACAAGGGCGTAAAGTTATTGTCCGGTGCAAAGTTTAAAAATTATTACAAAATTTGTTGGCATGGCTGCAGACAATCACCTATTGTTACCGTTATTATACAATGCATATGCATGTATACATTTTTCAAAATTTTTTAGCAACAGCACTGCATATACCCAAAATACATACATATGTAGTACGGTTGTACCACTAACTTTAATACCTGCCTTTGGCTTTTTATCTGATCTTCTTTTTCAATGTTTTACAAAAAGGGTATTATTTAATTTCAAAATCTGGAAATGTGGCATGGCGAGTCAACATTGCAATTCGAGCATAATTGGCTTTTAGTAGAAGCGGAATTCCAAGGCAAATACAAAATATCATAAAATGCAGAGGAAGCTGATATATTTATGCAAATAGAATTATCGTTGTTTACATACGAAGTATATAGGATTGATATGCATGAAATATGAAATATGAACTCTCAAACATAAGGCAATCGGCAATTGGGTTGATACTATCTATCTAGGGGGCATTCCATCGTGGCTGACTCCAGAATTCGATCAACTGTGAATTATAACCAAGGACCGAAAATAATCGTTAAATATCGTGATTTTTATTTTTCGATCAAAACATAATCGTTATTTTATGATTTTTATTTTTTTGATCAAAACATAATCGTTATTTTTTATTTTTATTTTTTCGATCATTACAGTTACAGTTACAACGGAGACTGATTTTTTATGACCGCTTAAATCTTTTATGATCGAAAAAATAAAAATAAAAACGATTAATTTTTAATCAAAAAAATTAAAATCAAAAATATCGATTATGTTTTGATCGAAAAAATAAAAATCATAAAATAACGATTAAATTTGATCGAAAAAATATAAATCAAATTTTAACGGATAAATTATGATTTTTATTATAGAGATCATAACCGTTACAGTCCCTGATTATAATTTTGTCGTAGGAACTTATGCAATAATGAAATATATTTTTTAACATATATAAATAACTAATGTATAAAATTCCTTTCAAAAACATACCAAACAATTTCCTAATTATTTGAAACTATTATTTGAATGAATATGACTGGACTGGACATTGAAATCTTCCTCTTTTTTACCTTTGTGCACTCAAAGACGAATTTCAGTTAAAAACACTATTTTCAAGCCAGATTTTTTGTTGTTGTAAAATATATACTATACCCTTTCGTTTTAATTTAAAGTTGGGCTTCATAGAAATATTTAAAAATCTTGAAAATTATGACTGGTGGAGCAGATCTTTGTGGCTGGTGTAAAGTATTATACATGTTTATGGAAACCATAAACAAAAATTACAGCTTTTTATCTTTTAATATTTTTAACAGATTAATGAAAATTAGGCATTAGGCAATAGGTTTCTACCGAAATAGTGCAATTATGGAATTTTGAAATTTATGTCGTTTTCCTCTTTTTTTTTAATGGAATGCCACTTTTGGAATAATCCTTAATTTGCGTGCAAATGGAAGTTGATTTACATAGAAAATGCAAATGTGTTAATATCTTATTTCGTTCGCTCGTCTTCAGATACTTAAAGTTACGATTTGTGTAGCTGTGCATTCATATGGCGTTTTCTTTTCTCGAAATAATGTTGCATTTATTCTGCCCTATGCCAGGGCTGCCAAATTTGCTTGTTCTTTTCTCAGCATCTTCTCTGGGTTGTTTGTTCTTTTCTCAACATGTTGCCCTCTGGCCCGGCAGAAGTGCAACATTTTCTGCCTTTGTTAATGCGTAAGGGTGACTGTTGTCCAGCAGATGTTGATGCGTGTTTTGTAATATTTATACTTCATAAATAAATGTTTATGTTGTAATGGAAGCGAATTGTCACCCTCATTGCGAGAGTCGTGTGGAATGCAAGTCGTTTTTCGAGAGTCGAATCGTATCGAAAATTTCCCGTCATTGCCTAAAATTTCCACTCGACTAGTGTATTAAAACGAAAAAACTTGGCAGCACTGTATAGTTTTCGACGAATTTCGTCGTTTACTTATTTCAGCACGACTGTAGACAATGCTAGTGTTGTCGAGTCGTGAAATTTTGTCTAATTTATGACTTACGCAATGAGGCTGTGTATAATTTTATTAAAATTAATAAAATAAATTGCGAATCAGTTAGTAAAATCATTAATTTTCAAGTTGGAATTGTTTTTTTGTTCTTTTCTCATACGGAAAATTCAACCTTTTTACAAGGCACGGGGGAACATTTACAAAATGTTGCCATATATTGAGGCAACATTTTCATTGAGAAAAGAAAACGCTAATAGTTTGCAGTAATAAACAAGGCGAATGTAAGAGTTTCCGGTACGTCCCAGCCAGCAAAATATCCGAAAACCTATCCAAAAATGGAAAAAATTCCGTATAAAAATCGAATATTCCATCGTTCTATGATTCATTTTCGGTCGACTTTCTGATACGTTTTCCCACCAAAGCACTATGGCCGAAAAACACGAAGTCGCGGCAAAAAATATTTGCCGGCAAGCTAGCTTCACCAAATTTGGTATGCAGACTTCTACTGTCAAAATATTCGATTTGAGAAAAAATGGGCGGTCCACGCCCCCTTTTTCCAGTGGGATTTGTACCAACATATAAAAGTAAGGTATCTCCATAGAACTTACTGCAGAACTTTTTATCAATTATGAAAATATTAAAAAAATTTGCGCACCATGCCCTATTTTAATAGACCCTCATTTATAAAACTTTCTTCAAAAAAGAAATTGGAATGCTACGTATAAATTCATTTATTTTTTATTCAATGCATGCTTTAAATTTAAAACTGGCGAAAGTAGTTGTTAAATGTTCATGGAAAATTAAAGCTTCATTAGGTGATACTGAAGTGGCTTCTTGACGGTTACTACCAAGAACTTTCCTAATTCTGGATGATAGAGTTGGTCTAAGATAAATTTCATATCTTTGTCGTGGAATTTTCTTGTAGATAATGAGGCAGCATGAACTAGTAATTTTGTGTTATCAGCTTGTTGTGATGCTTTTTCGGAGGCCAATTTCCTTTTATATCTTTTGCTGCTCTCATCATAATTAATCTTTGGTCGCCCGATAGCTGTTTTTTTCTGGTATAACAAAAACTATTTCGCGTCATAACCATTCCTTTTCATAGTTCCTGACTGCTTTTGCATTCTTGGCACATTTATCCCACTTCAGTTTAATATACAGCCAAATTTCCGTAATTCGAACTTCTATAACTCGAATTTTCTATAACTCGAACTAAATTGAGTGGCAATAGGATTTATAAATCAAAATACATGCTCTAATACCTCCGTAACTCGAACTTCCGTTATTCGAATTTTTCTTTAATTCGAACAAAAATTCTGGCTCGTACCTCCTGTAAATCGAATTATTTAGGAGAAGTCCCAAATTTTGTTGATTTTCGTTGGACTTTTCGAACGAATCTTGTTGTTCGGGAGGTGCCTACTCGTAAATCGAGTATGTATGTACATATTTATCATGGCATTGGAATTAATCTCGCAGTCTAGATGCATACATACAAATGTCAAAGAAGATACATTTTAAATAAAGAGGTAAAATTAAAAATGCATGGAAGTGACTGGGAATTTCGGCATCCTATGGAGCACTTCTTCTTTTTGATTGGCGCTTTAACCGAATCTGGCCGTTTTCGGGATTTTTAAGACTGGATTAGGCAAAAAATTAAAACAAAAGTTTAAAAGTCTCGTCATAAATATCTTTGATTGGTAGCAGTTAGAGATAAGCAATAAGTTTAGAGCTTTAGGGTGTTAGAAAAGTTCTAAACACAGTTTTGTAGATTACTCGACCATTCAAGTAAAATGTTCGTGCAATGTTCTTGATTTTGTTGCACTGTGATACTTTTAGCTGATGAATTTGCTTTGCCTGACGTTTCTGCTTTTTCTCTAAAAATTTAAAAGTACTGATTAGAAAAAATTCTCCACATTTACAGCACTTCTATCTTTCTGACGAGATCTGGATACAAAACTAAGAATATGGCTGCTTAATTGAGCATGGAAAATGCTATGATTGGGTTTTAAACCTAGAATATACATAGCTTAACCACAAAAATGAATGTCGCTTTATTTGTATTGGGACAATATGCCCATTTTTCTTTAATAAAATGCGCAAGTCTGCTGTTAAAATAATCGATTCAGTCTTGCAGACCTTTTATTATTGAATCATGACTAACAGCCTCATTCCCTTTCACGATATCGTGTCCAAAAGGATTGTCGTTCGTGTGTTCGTAGCATAAACGGCAACGTTTGCTTCAGAGTACCAACGGAAAACGATATCGTCAACGCAGGTTTCGTTCGTTAAGCGTGTCGTTCGTGATAGAGAATGAGGCTGTAAGTCGATGCTTTCCTTTCAATTGTGTGCATTTATTTGTGAAAGACATTAACCCCTATTGCGAGTGTCGACTAGAAATAGATAAGCTGAGCGATTGTCGATTTTCAATGATATTATGAATGTCGATTAGTCGTTCAATTAGCGACTGTGAATGGATGGTTGAAAATCGGCCATCCTTCTACTCAGAAACAGCACTAGAAAGATGGACTTCAAACGATACACACTATACCATCGACAATCGAAAATCGCTTAGTCGTTTATCTACTTCTAGTCGACACCGGCAATGGGGGCGATTTATTTGGTTGCCACTTGCTTCAAGCTTGAAACACAATACCGTCGTCGCACGGCGAACTTCGCCAAATTAGGCGATGCCGTCGTTCACCGTTCGCCCTAATTCGCCTGCTTTAACACAATTAGAGCGGTAGCGAAAGCAGCTGATTCCATTTCGCCGCCTTTAAAATTTGTGTGACCATACTTAAAAAAACTAACCCTTTTTTAGAAATGGGGAAATAGTAACCAATATCAATATAAAACAAGGAAAAATTCTTATAATTTATTTTATTCTAAGCCAGATTTAACGAATCGATGTGTATTTCATAACCAAAAAAAAAATCGTGTTATACATTGATTTTTTCTATAATTTTGAAAGCAAAAAAAATACGGCCACATTTGGCATGTACTGCCGCCATCGTCCAGCTGTGGCGATAGAAATAAATCTAAAACTACGAATTGACGCCGAGCGAACTTCGCATTTCGATTTGGCTGTGTGCAATTTCATATGCTTGCGGGTGTTTTGATTTTGACAGCGCGAATTTCGCTGTGGTGAGTTCACTGTTCGCCGGTATTGTGTTTCAAGCTTTAAAGTTAAATTCAATTCAATTAATAAGTTGAATGAAATACAGGTAGAACACGGGGGTTACGTTAATGGAAAATGCCTTGTTTAGCAAAACCGTGTTAAAAGATACAATAAACTAGTACAAAAATGGGAGTTACGTTCCAAGGATCAGGCTTTTTTTCAGGGACCGAGAACAAAATGTATGATCGAAACTAAACATCGTTCCTGTAGTTTTGTTCCCAAGAACGCTTAAAACCGAAATGAAAACAAAACTTTCGAGAACGTTCTCGGCGGGAGTTATATAAAAACAAAACCTGGGGAACATTCTTAAGAGAACAAAACGGGAACAAAAGTCTGCGGATCATTATGGCAAAGAACAAAATGGGGAAACAAGTTTCAGAACAATTTTGGAACTAAAGTCTCAGGAACATTCTGGCAAGGAACAAAACTTGAACAAAAGTATCAGGAACTTTCTCTCGAATAACAATTTTGGAACTTAAGTCTCAGGAACGTTCTGATAGTAAACGAAATCAGAACTAATCTTCTCCGAACTATTCGCGAAGAACGGAAGGGAAAACTAAATTTTTATCAAATCGCTGTGTTAGTTTGAAATGTTTAAATATTGAAATTAACAAAAAAGAACTAAGATAAAATTATGCATACCGCTACCAGAAAGATGAAATTAAGATGGGGATATAGCGAATATGGAAACTTAACTGGCTTAGTATCAACAAACCAAAAATAATTAAGTAATCACGTAAAATGTATAGATAATAATATACTGGTGGAAAAAATAATAGAAACGCCTTATTTTGACCATTTTCGGCAAATTTTTTTTTGTTTATTTAATATTTAATTAGTTTTTGTAAAAGTCTAGCATTTCAAACTTTGTACAAAAATTGAAAAAATTCGACAAATTTTCATCAAAATTTCAAACTTTTTATTAAGAATTTTTAGAAAAATTTTAAGTATGTAGCTTTATAGCCCATTAGATTTCAGTATGATAAAGTGCAAATTTCATGTAGCTAAGAATGCGCTTTGCTGATGCTGCTAGGCATAAAAAATAAATGTCGAACATGGCATTTTGTAGGCACTTGAAATTTGCACTTCATCATACTAAAATTTAATGGCCTATAAAGCTGCATACCTAGAATTTATTTTTGCACTGCAATTATGTACTTTACAACGACTAAATCCGAGCTCACTGGCAAATTCAAAGGACGATCGAACGAGATCCATACGAGGGCGTCCAGTTCTAACTGTTCCCGGTAGAATAATATTCGACATAATGAATAATACTAATGAAAAAATCTTACCGCAAGTAAAATCAGACTGAAGTAACATGTATTTAAGGAGGTCACTGACTATATCATAAAGTTATTTTAAAATATTTTTATTTAAATTTATGTATCTTTAGTTGAGAATAAATTTTTTTAGAATGAAACAAGGCGAATTCATATAAGGTGGTAGCGGTAGTACAAAAACAAAAACTTAAATGTATTTCATTGGTAAATATAAAGCAATGAACAACAATTGGACTTGAAAATTACAAAGTATATTTAAAGCAGGTATAAAAACCCTACACTTACTCCCCCTCTACTGAAACGATACATTAAAAAAAACTAGTATCGTTTTTCATAAAATTTTTACATTAACTTGTACTCAGTTTTGAATCTTTACATGTTTCAAACTTTAAAAATGTTATGATAATCCACCACAAACATGTGAGGCGATACATAATATAGTGTACTCATGGCCGGCTAGAGAAAATCCGGGCCTGGTACTTAATATCTGATATATCTCTCATTAAAATCCATGGGGATTAAGTGGCTCAAAAGTGTACCACAAAAAACTACCCTTACGCCACCTATCCGAAGAACGAAGTTATACTGAGGAAGTGATTTCTATAAAATCGGTGCATGTTTCATTGAAAACGAGCGAACGATACTCTCAAAAAGGGGTTTCAAGATTTTAGTGTGGCGTATTTATATATAGATAAATGAATTAATGTCAAAAACAACTAATTTAATTGATATTAAATGATTTATAGAAGTTTATGTTAATAATTTCAAAGTTTCTTTTAATAATAATT